>CAEFZY010061913.1:0-36114 GCA_903066815.1 Brachyrhaphis roseni
TTTATTTGATAAAATCCAACACCAAGAACAGACATGTCATCTTGAAAGGCAATAACAATAGAATAGAGGCAACAACAGGCTGAATAATTGTACGGTATGCTAACGTTACATGACACATGAACAACGAACTGAGAACGTGCCTGGTGTGTTAACATAACATATTAAGAGTTATTCAGATAACTATAGCATAAATAACATGCTAACAAGTTTACCGAACCATCCGCAATGAAATCTTCGTCCTCAGTGTCGATTGTAAACAGCTCGGCTAACTTCGTCTACCTCTCTGAAGGTAGAATAACACAGGCCTAGAGCGCCCTCTTGCGGCTTAGTGTGAAAATAACATGCAATATGATATAATGATGTGTAAATTTCAACACATAAGTCACTCCGGAGTATAAGTCGCACCCCCGGCCAAACTATGAAAAAAACTGCGACTTATAGTCCGGAAAATACGGTAAATTATTAAAAAAATAATAATTCTGTCTCTGAAAGGACTTTGTTTAGACGTTGTTGTGGGGTACATTTATTTTTTTGCAACGCTTCTTTATGATTATGATGTAGGAGGAAAGTTGTGGCTCAAGCTCAGTGGATGGAGAATGTCTTTAACGTCTTGCCAAGGAATTAAATGAATTTAAGTCGGGACTTTGACTAGGCTGTTCTAACGCATTGATACCCTTTAATGCGTTAGAAGCTCTGGTTATGTTTTCACCCCAGTCTCAATTGTTTTTTTAAGCCTCTAAAAGATTTTTTTGTCCATTCGTCTTCCCACCTCCGATAGATTGATGGTGCCACCACCATTTCCTGTCAGCTGTATTTATACTGAGATTGAATTACACACAGGTGGACTCTATTTACAAATTGGTTACTGGATTTTATTTAGGGGTGCTGAAGTAGAGGAAATTGAATATAAATATATGCAAACGTTTGGACATCATTTAATCCTTTTTTTTTTTTTTTCAATTTTGTGTTGGTCTGACAAAGTCCCACATAGAAGTTTTCAGTACTAACTTTACAAAAAGAAAAAGAGATATTAAACATTATCTTTCTCTCTTTTTCTTTCCAGCCATTAAAGACTATGAAACTGCAGCAAAACACAGCGAGAACGACCATGAGATCAAAGAAGGCCTGGAAAAAGCTCAGCGACTCCTCAAACAATCACAAAGGAGGGATTACTACAAGATTCTTGGAGTGAAGAGGTGCGTGCTGATCATTGGATTTGGAAAATTTAGTTTGGATTTTTTTAAGGGAGCATTAATTAGAATTGGGATGTTTTAATTCTAATTAAGCATGTGTCAGGAAGGAATGTTGTTCATTCAACAACAATTTCTTTTGTACACAAAAGTTTAGGAAAAAAATCCCTACAATCAAACACTACTTGAGCCACTATTGAATCATTACACTTTTGAAAATACTTGGTTTTCTATACAGGAACCAGAACACCAATTTATAATCCAAAAGTATTTTTAGCTACAGCTTATGTTGACATTGAGATATAATGGCTGTTAGTATTTTTATGAAATGTGCTGATAGTGCTCTCTTCACACTCACAGAACTGCCCAGAAAAAAGAGATTATCCGTGCCTACAGAAAACTGGCCCAACAGTGGCACCCTGACAACTTCCAGGACCCGGAGGAGAAGAAGAAAGCAGAGAAGAAGTTCATAGACATTGCTCAGGCTAAAGAGGTTCTCACCGATCCAGGTAAGGACGACGCCTGCAGTCTGAGATGCTATTAGTGTCCATCTTGCAGAAAATGGCTCCTTACTGGTATTTATTTTTTCCTGTTGGATTATCGTTATCACACAGTAAAGCTTGGCTGATTCAAACAAGAAAAAAAGTTCACGTCCTAAAATTACACTTTTCAGTCAGAATGAATCCCATGTTAGAGGCAGTAGGATTTGACAATTAAGAAAAACATGTATTCGCAAATCAGCATTTTAGCCAAGTTAGGATGCTTAAACAAGTTTACAAAAAGACTATGTGTTTAGTTTCACTAGAACCTCAAATAAATGTGTGCTTTCCAGAAATGAGAACCAAGTTCGACCATGGCGAAGACCCTATGGATCCAGAGAGCCAGCAGGGCCACCATCACCCGTTCCACGGAGGTTTCCACGGCTTCCAAGGTTTCAACCCGTTTGGCTCCGGACCCTTCAATTTCAAATTTAGCTACAACTGAGAAGTCTTGGTATAAAGCATAACTGGAGCGGATTTTCCTTTCCTCCCTATTTGAAAGGGAGATCACTGGCATGAAAAAAACATGCCAGTTCCTAACTGTCAGAAAAATGTGGAGCGAATGGTGACTTTAATTAAAAACTCATCTCTGTTGTTGAATAATGCAACCTTGAGTGTCGCCTGGGGGAGTGGGGCGGGTACATCTGTATCTGCCTTGTGTGAACCAGCTTATTTGTCAACAGGAAGTTCATTCTGACATTCGGATTGCTTCCGTGTGTTACACACTCTGCAATTCACATCCACTCACCTGATTCAATTTATTCATAAACACTATTTTTTATATGAATGGATTTTTCCTGAACTGTAAATAAAAAAGCTATTTATGTACATGAATCTGGATTTGGTGAATTGCTATAAAAACAGGAAAATGCACCTGGTATATAGTTAGAAACATGCATACTTTTGTAATTTACTGAATCCATCCATCCACTGATGACCTATGAGATAAGAACTTAGATTTTATAGCAAAAGTTTTTTTTAATTTTTTTTATCCACTCTCTCATTACATAATATTAACAAACATTGCTTTTTGACATTTTACAATAAAACAAAGGTGTCCAGAAAGCAGCCTGCATAAACTTGTTTAAAAACATAAATTTTTAAAATGGAAACACTACATGTTGGCTTGATTTGAGCAGCAATACGTCCTCTTAATCCTGAGTCAAAAATCACTGGATGTCTGAAAAAATCACATAATTAACAAAGAAATAAGTAAAAATTTTATATGCTACCTATAAAAACATGACTTGAGGATTCTTTGTTCTGATGGGAAAACTGAAGCTGAGTACCAAAGACAGACCACCATTTGTCCAACTCCACTCTGTAAACACTTGGGTTTCCCCCATTGGCTGCCTTCTCTCTGAGCACGTACTCGGTGTATACTACCGGTTAAAGAAACGGTACACATGAGAAGCTGGAAAATAAACTCCTCCCTACTGATGATGGTTTTTTGATGAAAGTTATCTGAATGTGTGCATATAGTTGTAGTCCAGATGTCTAAAAGAAGAGAAATTCTGGTAAAAAAAAAAATAGTTGTGATGCAAAATTGCAACAAATCTGTGCTGAACACGTACATGACCACATCTACATGTTCAGATGTTGAGGAATTTACAGTATTAAAAATACCTTAAACATTCCTTCCTCTAATGTTTAAATCCATGAATGAGACGGAATTTAAGCCATTCGTCAAGCTTCCCATAGTTTCCTTATAAAAATGTTGTAGGACTAAATTCAATAAGAATAGTGTGGAACTGGATCAAAGTATTTTCTAAGTATTGAAGAAAACAGACTGTTAAAAAATCTTGTTATTTTAAGACTATTACCTTCCCTGCTGTATACATGATGCTATCTGAATTTACCAAGTAAGTCACCCCAATTGGAGCACTTTATGCTGGTACTTGTATAAAGGATGTCCATCCATGCATGTCGAATTTCCAAGTTTAAATTCTCTCTCCTGTAAAGACAACCTACTACAACTGATGTAGTTGCATTTATAAAATGTGACAAAAAATTTGCCGTGAAATCTTAAAAACAACCAGTTAAAAGCACGTAACTGTGGTGGGATTTTTATGGTTGTGTTATTAGAAAATAGTGAGTGATCTGTGAATTGCTAGTTGAGAAAACAAACATCCAGATAAAAAGGTAAGAGCTACTACTGGAACATGTAGCTTGTTGTTGGAGCTGCCAAGTGAAGAGTGATCAGTTATAGGTGGTTGGAGTTTAACAAAAGGTGGACTGTCTATAATGCAGTTTGTGAATCTAATAACAGTAGACTTTGATTTGGCACTACAAACGAAGGCAACATTGTCTCCACTTGGTTCAGATAGAGAACAATAACAAGACAGGTGTGTTATGTTTTAAATACTGACATATATTTAGAAATATGCCTTCTCTACTTGTACAGTGCAACATATGCCGAATGCTTCCCTTAAAACAAACATGATGTGGTGCTTTGAACGTTCTGTTTCCAAGACTCTCCAATAATTGCTGCCTGGCTGTAGAGATTCAAGCCGCAGGTTTCTGGCTGCCCTTTCACAATTAAATCCTGTGCTGAGTTTGTGAGATTTTTACTGACTTCAGAAGCAGAAATGACATCTCTGAAAATATCACATCCTGTTCATCCGGCTGGGGATGTAACACTCCACAGCTATGTTTAGCTGGAACTGTCTGTCTTCAAGCTTCACAGGTGGCCTGTGTGCAAAAAGGTGCTGCCTGCTTCCTCTTCACCATGCTTCTGGCAGACACTAAAGTTCATCCCGCCGGTTCTCTGCTGCAGGAAAGAAATGCTGAAAATGAGCACTTAATACGAGAGAAAAAAAAAAAATCTAGATGTGGAAAAGGTTAAGTCGTGCTGAGGAATAACAGACAAAGGCTGCAGTTTGATTAATACAACAAAGCATTGTGGAAGGACATCTTTTCCCTCCTCCTTTACCTTTCTTATGTAGTGAGGGGGTTGGAGTCTGTTCCTGGACTCGTCTCAGCATTTCTTTTATCTCCTTGTCATAATCTACCCACTCAGGCACGATCCTCGCTGCTGCCATCAGTTTGGGCTCTTTAGTCTTAGGATTATTACACTGCACCAGAAAAACAGACCAACACATCGCTCACACATCACCAGTGGCACTTTGTCCGTACAAGTCGGCTCCCTAGTCCCAGAGCAGTCTGCGACAGGCATTTGCACCTAATTTGATTTGCAATTTGGTTAAAAGGACATTACGCCCAGTCTTGTGTCTGAGTTACCAAGTGGTGACCTACACTGCAGAGAGACAATGCTTCCTATTTCAGTCTGCTGGAGCACATCCAGTAATTCTCCAAATTAGTTTAGGACACTGCAGGATTGCCTGGTTGCCTGCTAAATGCCAAGTGCCTTGTGGACATTAGCGGATGGGAATGCACTCAAACATTATAGTGCCTCAGCAGATACAATGCACTGCAACATAAAAGGTAAAAAGGACATTGTAGAAAGAAAAAAAACAGACTAAATCTGATTAAAGAAATAGAAAATCCAAAGTTAGCTTCAAGAATTTACCTGTTTACTGCATGAATGAACATATATGTAAATATGTGTATTTGTTAAATTAGTACACTGATAAGTTACAATAGATGTAAAAAGTCAAATTGTATCAAAATGCATTGGTTAAGGTTATAAATGAATTGCCTCTTTTTATGAAGGTATGAACCATTAAAGTCTGTATGTTTCCTGGATGTTGTGTGAACTCAGACATTTGGGAACCCAAAGCATTTCTCATGTCTTTGTTGCTTTTGTATTCAAGTTCAATTTTATTGCCTCAGTAGTGAATAACTGCATGTAAAATAATTCCTTACTATGCTTTTTTTGTCTATAACAGTAAAATAAGTGCAGTTTCTTCATGTCTCATCCTCTCAGCGCTCTCAGATTAAATCAGATTTAGGACAATGAATATCTTATTTTATTAGGGTTTTTTACATTTGAATAAATTATCAGTGACTTCTAAGGAAGAACAACTTAGTGAATAATCCTTTTAACTAATTATTTCAATATTGACCAAAATTATCAGGCTTTTTATGTTTCCTATGGTCAAGCTGCCTTAGGTAAAGGTCAGAAATATATATCAAAATTATATGTTTATCAACAAAAAGTTAAAGACCAGAGGGATTAATACACTTTAAATGTTACGGCTCCAGGACTCACCAGGTCGATAGTCTTAGCTGTAACTTTAGAGGCGTCATCACACCATGTCTCGCACCACAGCCACTCCTGAGGAAGTGACTTAATGGCCACCTGATGAATCATGTTATTAGGAAGGTCCTAAAAAAAATGACAAAGCAAATCATTAAATCTTTTATAAATACAAATTCAATTTCTATTGAATTTCATGGATGGGTTTATGTACCTGGTCCAGGTTTGACAGACTGTTTGGGTCCTGGCTTAAAGCTTGATACTGACCCCTCAGTCTGTCTCCAGCTGCAATTTTACGGAACTTTTTTAAATCCACCACATAGAGCGCGCTGGGAGAAACGGCAAAGGAAAAAGATAAGACAGGGTCATGTCTCTAGATAAACTTTATAGCACTTTTGCAAACAACTCCGTGTTAGAACAAAAATGCAAAACAAAAAACAACTCAAAAGCACTAAACACACAAAACAAATTGCAGATTGTATTTTTCTTGAACTGTAAAAAAAAAAATAGAAGACGACAACTAGCTGTATACTTTGTATATTCAGATATCTTTTTTTTTTGTTACTTTGAACTCAGACTTTCTTTTTAAATGTTTTCTTTTGCAATCAAGAAATGTGTGCATTTTCAGGTCAGCCAATATGAATTAATTTTAATTGATCAAACAGATGAATTATTAATGCAGATATGGCATAAAGATATGCTGCCTTAGATTTTCGGTGTGCCCTGAACACATCCAAAAACTATAAGCCAAATCTGGGGTGGAACAACAGAACCATGTAGGCAGTGTTTGCAAACCTGCCGACATCCTGCAGCTCGGTTCTTCTTTGTCACTGACGTGGTCTCGGAAAATATTTGCCAATTCGGCCAAATTTATCAGCCCCATTCATCTCTCTCTCCTTTTTTTGGCATGCTGGCTAATTTAACCTGCTTCTCTATATTCCTTTTAAATAACAAGGGGCTGCTCGTACTTTCCCGTAGTATGCAAGATATCAAACTGACCCAGTCTAACGTTTCACTGCGCACCTGTGGCTGCAAAGGCGGCAGCACTGCTATGCCTTATGGGGCAAAAACATATTCCGACCACCAGCCAGTTCACCCTGATACAGACCAGCCATTCATAAAACCTCACTAACCTCCTAATGGATAATTCTCTCCTGAATATACTCAAGTATGTTGTTGTTGTAATATAAAATGTTAATAACACATTTAAGGACATGTTGCAAATACCAGTCCCATCATCTACCACTATTCTAAATGAGCTTGGCAGATTCTCAGCTTGAGAAATATGCAACAATCCAACTTATTGCTCTGTTTACCAGTACAGCAATAAATGAAGTTGTACAGTTATGATGCCATAAACAAAATGAAGCCCTGCCTCTAGAACCAGTTTGCATTAAATCGATGATGCGGAAAATTTACAAAAATTTTTTTTCTTTTATTTCCCTTTAACATTGGTGACTCTAGTTTCTTTAAACAAGTATCAGGAAATAGACTAGCCTTATATGAATAATCAAAGATAACTGCCTCAGAAAAATATTTGCAATTCGACTGCCTAAATAGTGTGAATACATGTTTTAAAGGATTAAATTAATATTTTAAAAGCACAAATGTGCAGCCACTAAATGTCGTCTCCTGTCTTAATAAATTTCTCTGAAAATGCAATTTGTATTTTGCACAGATCTTCATTTCGGTAGCATCTAGCTGAGAGAGGTAGCTGCACATGTGTGAAGTTTGTCTCAAAAGAGACATCAGACTCCTCTTTTTTATGGGTACAGAGGCTGTGGAGAGCAAACAGCATAAACACTGCAGGTTGATAACCGCTATCATGGCACCGATTTTCTCTGATTGGAGTTCTTGGTTTTGTCACACCAGCCAACAGATACAAAAAAATAATAATCTGAGTGTTTTCTACTCTCTCTCGTCTGCAATTGTAGGCAGGACACATGGAGCTCAGGATTAAGATATTTTGTCTGAAAGATGCAGAGAAATGATTGTTTTTTTCTGCTACCATCAGCCTGTGGTGAATCAGAGACTTAATTTGTCTCAGTTCATCCACTGTCTGCCAGCTGATTTCTCTTCAATGTGACACAGGAAGACGGCAAAACTGCACACTGGGTCAAGATAATAAAGATTATGATTAATAAGTTCAAATATTAATCATACATTTCTTTCCTCAATATTTAATTTCAAAATATTCAATTTATTGTGGATTTTCTCCCATTCAGAGATGAGCAAAGTCATACATAAAGAATTAAGCATACACATATATCCTCACAGATTATTGAATTTTGCACCTTGACCACAAGCTCTTGAGATAATCCTAGTAAAATCTACAAATATTTAGCATTGCTGAAGTCAAAACCTTCCAGATACAACTTTATTAGCCTCTTTTATCTATTACAAAACCAGTTTTGATGTGTGTTGAGATCCCTGTCCTGTGTGTTCCTATAGTACAGGGATGATCAGGAGTAGTCCAGGAATCAGCTTAACATGAAGTGGAAACTGTTGCAGCCACAGTATCACGATGCACAATAAAACAAGCTATGCTAATCTATAAGACAAACAGTGGCTGATTGATAAAAAAGACCCTGTTCCGTGAACACAACAGTGAAGCAACTAAAATGTGCATTTGCTCAGATGCTCAGATTGTCAAGACTGAGTCAGTCCGTCCATCAACGCTTCTTCTTGCAGGGGGGTGGTGCCAATCTCCAGCAGTCTTTGTCCAAGCGGCAGGGTACACCCAGGACAAGTCGCTAGTTCCAAATCAAAGTTCTTCTCAAAACAAGGACTGACTATACCAAGAGGCATTAAGGATTAAGGTATTTGATTGTAGAAGTAAAGATAATGCATTATAATCTCTGAATCCTGCAAAAACTGTCAAGCAGCATGACGGCAGAATTGTGCTGTTGGGGTAATTTACTGTCAGGAGTATTGGAGAACTGAACAAAATGTAGTGAAAAACGAGAACTTCTAAGTCCACCTCAAATCATCAGTCACTTGGGTTGAAACGGTGTTCCCACTGGACAATGTTCTTCAACACAAATCCACAGCAAAATGGGGAAAAAAAGGTGATAAGGAGCCTTTGCAAACCTAATATGACAAAAGTGCGCAAATATCTGACCCTGTGTGCACTGTTTTACAGTGTGGATTAGAGAAAATGACTATATATTCAAACTACAATCAAGCATCTAAAATCTCAGCTGTCCAGGAGATTTGCTGCAGTTCATTTAACAGGTGTCATTTACCTGATGTGATATTTCCTCTGTCCAAGATGTGAGGCCCAGTACCCGCTCTTCCAAAAGCGATACCCCTCCATTTCTCTGCGACTGTCACAAAACGGTGTGTAGCCATAGGGAGCTCCTTGTAAATCCAAGTCCCTCAACTCTTTTAAATCAGCCCGAACGATCTGTGTGTGTGTGTGTTGAAGAGAATGGGAGAGAGGGAAAGCAAAAACTCTGGTAAGTATAGAAAAGACTGATGACACTTGAGAGAGTTTCAAAATCTCATCAAATCTTCACACCAGCAGTGAGACTCATACGAAACGAGTTGGGCTTTAAATCACACAGTGCTGTGAAACTCTTACAAAAGTCCATACCTGGTCGGCGTCTACAAAAATGATCTTGTCCACAGCCAAAGGGAACAGAACATCCAGGAAGAGGATCTTGTATCCCCAGATAATCCGCTGTTTCTCCGTCTGCTGGTGGAGCCAGCGGGGCCACTTGTACTGCACTAACTCATACTGAAAGCCATACGAGTTGGCCAGGTGAGAAATGGTCTCCTACCAAAGACCAAAAGGATATAGAAGAGGTTAAAAGATTTCTCTACATGGTATATTTTCTATTTAGAACATATCAGACTTTCTACACAGTTTCTTGTTTGGAATTCCATTGTTTTTCAGCTTGATAACTTTTGTTACAGGGTCTGAATGAAAAAACATTTCTTAGTTGGGTTTTATCATTTATGTGCTCCAAAAACCATTAAAAAGCACAATCCTGAATTTGGCATTATATTGGTAATGGAAAATGTATTTGTTTTAACTTGTAACTATTTCCCCATGTTTCATGTGATGTGTTATGTCCAGTGATGTGTACAAGAGAGAATGAATAAGGGGAACAAGGGGAGTGTGTCAGATATGTTATATGTCTGTAAGCTGTGGGTGTGAGAAATGTTATTTATGTTGCTGCATGTATTTGTCATGCTATACTTGATGTGAGACACGTAAGATATATGTCTGAATACGTAATAAAGACAATAAAGAGCTAAAAAAAAAAAAAGTTTTAATATTGCTCAAACATTCAAAGTCTGTGCTGCTGGTTTATGCATTGAAAGATTAAAATAGCAGGAGTTCTTAATTTATGTGAATTTAATGAATAAAGGAAAAAAATGCCAATTTTCCGAGTACAAAGTTGATTGAGGAATAAACTGATTTATTCATTAGTTCATCCTTAATATGTTTCTGAATATTGTAGCTGTGCTGTGGTACATCAAAGATAAAAAAAATGCAATTTAAAAAGAACCTAAAACAAAGAGTTTTTTTTATTCTTCAATATATTTTTTAGAAATTTTGAATCTGTTTTCCATGTAGTCAATAAAATAATTGAAAACCCAAGCTTTTTTCTACATACCATTTTCCACGATGTAAATTCTCAATGTTTTCATCAGTACAAAACCATTATGTTGTCGGGTTTTATTATTTATATGTTTTCAAAATCAGCTAAATATCTGAATGCGAATCACCAATCAGAGCCAATCAACTAATAATTGGCTAATTCCGAACTCTGATTTCCTTGTAAACATGCATATGTGCTGTAGTAAATCAAAGATGAAGTGCCATTTAAAGAGAAACAAATCTAAAATGGTTGTTATTTATGTTGTACTTCAGATAATGAAATAAGTAATAAAGTCTGAAAATGCTAGCACTTTTCCACATTCTTTTCTGAAAATATTTTTTCCACACCTTAAAAATATAAAAAACACTTATTTTCTGGACATTTTCTCCAAATAAGACAATGACATAGCAAAAAACTAATACCTTGAAAGAAGGTGAGAGGTAGTTTTTAAGGAACCAGAACTTGACAGGGGTGTTTGTATGCCGAAGAACAGACAACATCATTATTCTGAAAGAGAGATGGGATATGACAAGATTAACTTTCAGGATCAGACAAAATGTAATTCACAGTGCAGAGCTTGAAAGGGAAGAAACTGACCTCAGAAATCGCTCGTACAGATGACCAGAGGCCACAGAAAATACGTTAAGAATATCTTCCTTTTTCTTCTCTCCTTCATCCTTCTTTGAGCCACCACCTGTGATGCTGCAGATGAAACCAAAATACGTGAGTCGGCGGCGATATGATTCATGACGACTTTTCATATGGAGGCAACAAATCAAAACTTCTGCTGTAGAAACCATGGTTTCATAAAGCCAGGGGAAATTATTGTTATAAAAGGCAGAAGAAACAATTTTAAAACAAATCATGCAGCACTGAGCAGCTGATGTGTTTTCTTAAAATAAAATAAAAATAATGAGGGTGGAAGTGGTGTGGAAGTCAACAAATCTGACATGATGTGAGACATTTCAACTCCCGCTGATACTCATCTAGCATGCTGAAATTAGTTGCTGAAACAGCTTCTGAAAACACAAATATATTCCTATCTTTATATTTTCTTACAAAATGGAAAAAGAAGAACATGCATGCAATGAGTCAACAAATAATTATTGGTATGGTGGTTTACATTGAGCCAAATTTGTTAAACTCTGTGCTACAGGAGCTTCTACTTGTCTTTGCCACACCAGGAAAAATGCATTATCTTCCATTCTAGTTAATTAGATTAGGACGATCTGTGCCTCTCGAGCCTTATACACACAGTTCCCTCTTTACCAACATTATACTTATAGGGTAAGTCTTTCTCCTCAGCAGAAAGACTGATCCTTTGTGAGTAAATTTAGAGCAATCTACTTTTAATTTATTTTCATTTGTTTAAAGTCTTGGAGGGTAGGAAAATTTGAGATATTCAGAAACTGCTTAGTCCTTTAAATATAGGAAATAAAATAATAATGTTTCCCATAGAGGCTGAAGATTAATTAATCAGTTAATTTTGATCATGTTTTAGCTATCTGTTTGTTAGACATTAGAAATGTATATCTTATTTCTAAATGACGCTAATTTTTTTCTACAATTTAATTAATGTCTTTCATACAATTTCCCTAATGTTTGCATTGTTGTTTTCCTGTAAAACTCTTTGTATCGCACTATGGATGAACGTTGCTATAATTAATTTGATCTGCCTAGTAAATTTCTGGAAGACATTATTATAGAGGAATTTTGGTCTACTCTTCTTTACAACATTCCTTCAGTTAAATGACGTTTGCAGACATTTCTTCATGCACAATTCTCTTAAGGTCCTACCACAGCATTTCCACAAAGGTAAAGTCAATACTGTAACTGGAGTGTTGCAGGATTTCAGTTATTCTGTTGTAGATTGGCTGCTGTGGTGCTGATGTCTTCATTTTGACCAAGTATTTACAAATGGACTCTTGTTTGACTCTAGGATGCTTTGGTGTGCGAAACAGTGCATGGTCTACTTAATGGCTGCAAGGTGGTCAAGGACTTAACCTTATTGCTTATAAGGTTGTGGTGACATGGTGATTTACAATACGGTTAGATATCTGTAGTCATTTCTCATCTCCCTAAAGGACTCAGATGGACCTCTCAGGTTTTGTTTAGTAATTTGTTGTTTAAAACCATTTGTAATGTCTTCCTTTGGCATTGTGTTAGCATGAATCAATCCATCAACTGGGTGAAAACCCAGCTTTTTTGGAGGTGGTTGCACTGGCAGGTGATTAGTTAAGTACTTTAATTAGCAGTGCATGGCTGCTACTTACCCTGTTGAATCCTAAAGAAGCAGCAAGGATGTACTTTGTTTCAAGAACTGTCAATACACTCAATGAGACCTTATTTTTCTGTGTCTGTATATTTCACCTAAGCCAATTATAAATTCAAGTGTAAAGTGACATTTTTTTTTCCAATACACTTGGAATTGATTATATTAGTACTGATGTAAAAACAAAGTTTTACCGGGAGATCTGACAAGTCATTGACTTTTTAAACACATTTAAAAAGTCCCGACTGCTCAAAGAAATTATTTCAATTAAATGTGATGCAGTGCCTTTGGGACAATTTTATTGAATCATTTTAGTTGAATTAGACTGATAATCTGATGCAGAACAGATAATGAAGTGATTAAAAAAGGAAAAGGGTCTAAATTGCACGGATTTCTTTAAAGAACTGACGGAAGTGTGCGGGAGTCCAGCACAGTTAATTGCATAGCTGATGTATCAGCAAATTTTATAGTGGATTGTTAAAGTCGTTTATCAGGCAAAAATTTGCTGCTTGCAGTTTTTCAAATGTGAAGATAGACCGGAACAGAACAATTTTACAGAGTAATATCGATGTGAACTCAATAGTTAAATGCATAAAAAAAAGATTAAAAGGGATGCCTGGGAGCATTATCTTAAACTGACTTGCACAGAACAACCAAGCATTTCAACAGGAAACCGGAAGAAAAAACCTTTGACCATCTTGTAGCCGTTGATAGCAACACGGTGAGTCTATAGATCACTTTTAGGTTGGAAAATAGACTAAAACGTGTTGTGTGAGATAACAGCAGTCTGAAGTAAAATCTAGAGGACACTTTCAAACTAGTGAACACATTAACGTGTCCTTAAAGAGCAACAGCTCATGATTCAAGGCACATTTAGCGGACAGAAATCAGGACTTGTGCTGGAGGCTAGATGTGTCTGCAGTCAGGCCGAGTGTCCTTGTCTGTAACAGACTGCTGATGAGGGAAGGGGTGTCTCTCCCACACTCAATCACAACCACAGCTTCAGCCCCGAGGCTCCAAGAAGACACCAGGGAAAGTATAGGGAGGGGTGGGAGAACAGTGTCCTCTAAAACCAGCTTCCTGACACCAACGTTATGCAAGTTATTTCAACATAAACTCTGCAATGGTTTAGAATAATGAACAACTGTTATACATTTGCTAATATAATGAGAATTTTACTTCCATTATTCTTCAAAGTTTGCTTCTCTACAGAGGCACACTTGGTCTCTCTTCAGCTGAACAGTTGGCTAAGCCACCACACGTCAGTGGGGTCTCACGATGTCAATGGCCTAAGATGAATAAGCCAGCCATTATGAAGGGACTTCAGCCCAACAATGGGGTCCCACAGATAAGCAGATTTAGAGGGTCAGGTGAGAGCCTGTTTGGCTGAATCACCCGAGATAATCTGGACCACAGAGCTCTGGCTAAATCCACAACTGTGGTCAACACCAGCTGGGCACAACATCCCTTTCTCCAACACTACAAACAAGCAACAAAATCTATCCGCAATACTTATTCAAATATTTGCTCTGAAATTACAAAGTACTGATACCCTCTACAATTTTCTAAAATTATAAGAAATGTGCTACAAAAACAATTCAAAGTGTTTGCTTATACTCAGCATAGATTAAATAAATGGTTAAATAATACTTCAAGTGCCTTCCAAAACTATTCATACCTCACAAATTGTTTATATTTTACCAAGTTAAAAACTTTAATGCATTTTATCTGACTTTAAACAAACCATAGAGCTGAACAATATGTTGAATCACAGTCATTATCACAACGTCAATGAGTGCAATACTGGAAATGCAAAGGACCTTTTGGTGCAATATTTGGTCAGATACTATATTTCAAGGGTTACGTTTAAGGCTGATCAGTTGGACAGATTCCTTTTACACTAAGTTTATGAATGGCTGGGATGGTGAAACACAAGGAGAGTGGTGGAGACATTGAGTTATGGTAAAGAAAGACGAGAGTCAGAAAAATGTGGGTTAATAGAAAAGACAAAAAGTAGTAGCTACATAAAACTGAAGATGAATGAAAAGGATACATGATTAAATTTTTTTTTTACTGGAGTACAAGAGATCTCCAATCCTAACAAGACTTAGCTATGAATGTAAACTGACAGGCCAGGCAAGAGAAAGTCTTAAACAGAGAAGCAGTCAAGAGTGTCAGTGTAACTCTAAAAGAGAGATCCATCTTTCAGGTAGAGGATTCTGGCCTTTATGGAAGAGTAATAAGGCAAAAGTGATTATTTAAATAAAGCTATAATGAGTCCTTTAACTGAGGCCACAAGAAACTGAATTAATGCAACTCATCACAATGTTTAGTAGAGTGGCACATAAAAATGAAAGCAACACATAAACTTGACATGTTAATGAATTTAACAAAGGTTTATGTGTTAAAAGGATTCCAGCAAGACTGCCTACCTTTTCTCAAAAGTGCTCCAAACACTTCACACAGCAAGCATTAAATAAGGAGACGGGATCACACGGTTAGGAAATGTTGGGAAATCACGCAAATGCACACACATACCTACAGAAGCACATATTTTTTGCAAGACTAGATCTTACAGCATAGTATTGCAGTCTTGATCCAGGGGAAGGGTAAGATCTCCTGAAACCGTGTTGTATAATTGACAAACGAAAGCTACATGAGCAAAACTATCAAAGAACTCAGTTTTTTTTCCTGCCTGAAAGCTGGACAGGAAGTTTAATACTAACCAGACTTTCTCATATTAAAGATAACTTTGAATATACCTTACTATGGAGTCCCATATGCCTCTGCTTTCACTAGTTTCACTCAAAAGGTCTTCATTAATCATCTCTGCTTTTTTTTGCACCTGCAAGTAAACACATAGCTATTAGGCTTCCACAGGTTTTATCAAGCACTGGCTAAATGTTTTCCAACACTCACGATTTGTGAGTGACAGGAACATCACAAAACAAAGAGGAGTAGAGAAGCTAAATATAGCATGTCTAAGAACCTTTCTCACCCTGACTTTGATGATCTTACTGTGGAAGCTGTTTAGCACAACTATTACATCCTCAGCATCAGGTGGGGAATCAGTTCCATCATGCCTGGAAAGAAAAATAAATAAATAAATAATCGCAATAATTTACCACTTGTGTTGGTCACATAAAAACTCGCAAGTTTGTGGTTTCAAAATAACATCTGGAAATTTCAAGGAGTGTGGACAACATAAACTGCAAGGCACTGAATGTTGTGATCAGAAAATCACTTGCTGTTTTACTTTCAGTTACTATTTCAGTCAAATAAAAGAGGGATTTTCCAAACAGAGACCTGCAAATGAAAAGGCATTATATTATGCAAATTTCCATGCTTTAGCCGTGGCAACACAGGCTAAAGCAACACTATAGGCTCTTACAATAAGGGAAAGTACAGTCATTAATGGACAGAGTCCTAACAGACACGGAGAGCGCGCACTTAAAGCGGATACTGGGACAGCTGCCAGGGTCAAAAACCAGACCATATTCATTACCCTCCATTCTCATTAAGAATCACCTCGCCATTATTTTGCCCATCACTACTTCCCGGCCGTGCTGTATATACTGGTAGATTTAATGAGAAAGTCTGTACAGTATTGATTGTGTTACACAGCCTTTCACTGTAATTGTTTTAGGACTGATTTGCCTAGTAGACAATGTATTTTGCCAGACCGAATCAGCAAGGTTTAATGGTGAACCACTGTAGAACAAACCAGAGGTTGAGATGAGCAATTTACTATGATGCACCGCCAGCCATTACAACTCCAAATGCTTACTAAAGGCAAAAAATCTAACCTTATCACTATGATAAATTCCCCCTCCACAGAAGTCCTAAGGAAAATCCCTCTCTCACATGCTCAAGCGCTGCTTGTGTTTTCCCTCTTCTGTTGTCACCAGTGCAAATCAGCCTTCAGGGCTACTGTTAGAAAGCACCAGAGATCAATCTGTATCCCTGCAATGAGAGAGGGAGAGTTGGTCATCTCATTCATCGCTGTCAAAGCAAGGCGGGGCAGCAACATGGGCTGGAGGAGGAAAATGCACACTCTGGGACTTGGGAACACAGACGCTCCCAATAGGCTCTGATCGGCCACCTAACCAGAGCAGAGTGCCGCTAACCACAAGAATAATGACCCTGCCAAGGTGAAAAATGACATCACCTCTTAGCTTCACCTGGAGGATTGGGGGATAAATCTTGGTTGTCTGATATGATTCCAGAGGAACCAAGGGCTGTATATGCCCTAAATCTTAGGTGAAGTTAGCCAAAGAGGATGATATCGGTGATTGTGAAGACAAACAGCCAGTGCTCCCTCACACATAGCACAGGTCAGAAGTTTACATACTTTCATCATGGGCATCAACATAATTCATTTTCTGCTTTTATTGACGCATTAAAATATTCTACTTTCAGGGAGAATTAAATACACGACAACTTCAATTAGGGCTGCAAAATTTGGAGAAAATATAAAATTATGATACTACTGCTGAAAATTATATTATCAGTTACAAATATGTCACAAACACCCTCCATGACTTTTAGAATCTCAGACACCAAGGGATGACACCAATTACAGGAAGTTAAGAGTTCATGGATATGTTATACGTATCTACCAAATTTAAAAAATATGCATTTCCTCTTATCCAAGTATTGTTAGAATTACACATACATTGGGAACCATTATTATGTTGATTGTTGTTTTGCACATAATGTATCCAAGTTTTAACAATCTAAATGTTGATTTTACGTCAAGCATAGCTTGACAGTTGAGCTTTGAAAGCTTCTACTTGACACCCTCAAATCTAATTCTCATCACTGAGGCCAAATAGTTAGTAATTTGTCTCATCTGACCATTTAGCTTTTCTCCAGAAGCTGGTTCAGTTGTCCCCGTGAGTACCTGAAAATGTCACTCATGATAATTGGAGCTCTAGCATCTTCCACATTCATGAACATTTACAGCTTTGAAGGTCTGTAGCATAAAAAATTTCAAAATTTTTAATCATCATTTTTTTTAGTAAGAGGTGAATGTTTGGAGATAACGTTCCCAACTGATATAGTTGAGGGTTTTTTTACATGAAAAGTTAAAAAACGTATAACTTTTTAACATAAAAAAACTGTCCTGTCAAAAACACATTTGTGTTTTTATGTCAAAAAACACATAAAAGCTGCTTGTAGAATATTTAAAGCAGCAGTGTATATTTAACCTGTGTTGATTAGAAAAAAAATCGGCCTCAAATTCAGATATTGTGCTTTCAAAAATTCTTTGAATATTGTATCAAAGTCTTGAAAAAACAAATTTAATGCATTGTCAGAAGAACAACAGTGACATTTTCGCAAGTAACTGAACATTTTCAGACCAGTAGAAAGAAAAGCCACTAATTGATTTATTCCTTCATTTTATTTAAAACAAATGGTTCAGTTTCATTAAATAAACCCAAGAAAAGAACAGATTCAATCATTCTGTCTTGGAAACTTGCTCGGTTGCATCCTCACAAAAACAGATTCCACAGTCTGAGGAGGAAGGCATGAAGGTGACCATCTGCATCATCTCTCCAGTCTGTCTTCTCTTTAATAGCAGCCCTTTCCACCTACCCGTCTCTCCCTGCCTCTATGCTGAGCAGTACTCCCCGCACTCATCAAAACCTTGCGTTGCTACTGTGTCAGCAGCTCACCATGTTTCCATAGAGATAGGTTTCAGTAGGAAAGAAGAGACAGCTGAAAACCAGCCTTGAATCTGAGATATGAAAATACCTGCTGTACAGCCATTAATGCCTAATTTTGTGTTTGTAAACAATGACTAGGATACTCACGTGATAATCTGATAGATGTCCTCTGATCTCCCTTTACGTAATCTTAGGATCCAGGCTCCTGGGTTGGCCTTCAGCTGGAAATACCCCTGCAAAGTTTTCTTCACTTTAGTCAAAGTCTCGTTCCAAATTGTACAGCCAGAATCATATTTGATCTTCCCAACACAGTGCAAAAAACCTGGCAAGGATGCTGACCAGATTAGCCATGACAATAGTGTCATACATGAGCGGGTCCTGACTCATGCCCAGGGTGAACTGTAGTCCGCGAGGCGGCTGGCCAGTTGACAGGTCAAAGCAGTGGCCCTCCAGTAAGAGGTGCTCCAGTTCAAATTCTGCTGCCACAACTCCATTAACCTGTAAAGGACTATAAATTACAAAGCAACAAAACCCCTGGGAAGATAATAAAACCACTCTGGCTCTACTCACACATGCAGAAATTAGTGGGTAGCAATGACTAAGCACCTCTATACCTCTTGCAAGTGGATGTTGTCCAGGTCATGGAGACTGTGCTCTGCCTGCACCATCCAGCTCTCCGGTGTGATCATGTTAAGGGTAAGAAGGGGGGATTCTGGGAGCTCCGTGAAGCGGGCTATCGGCCCTGGAGATGCCGTGTCGTTGGCCAAGAAAGCCACGTCAGGCTCCAATACAAATCTGTAAAAACTGTGAGGAAAACCAAACATAGCAAGCAAGTCATAAGATAATATCAAGCTTTAAATTTTAGAATCATTGTCTTTCCACACTGAAGAGAAATAAAAACTACACTCTAACGCAAGATATAAGATTATAACATGTTACAGTCATCAGGACAGTAGAGATTGGACCAGTTGTAGCAGTAGCAGCTGTCTACATCATTTGTTTAAAGGTGAGAGATCTAATGCTCTCGTGCTGTTCACCTAACGACAAATGTGAATAAGAAAAGTTTATGTAAAAGCAACTGCAGGTTTATGTGTAGGAATGGAAAAGAGTTAACCTAAACAACTCATAGTTTTAATAGCAACAAACAGTGTTTCTATAATTATTGAATCAGAGGGACTCAATGGAAGCTATACATTATGGCAAAAAGTTTCATTTGACTTTCCAGTGATCTATTACTTCTTTTGACCTATCATCTAAACCTGAATAAAATATATTGAAGCAGTTGGTTCAGAGAGTATATGCTTTCAAGGCAGCGTAGATGAAAAAAAAAAATACTAATCCTAATTGGTTTATACCTTAAAGCTTCTATTGCCTAACAGGTGCATAAACATAATCCATATTCAAATGGTTGCGTTTCACCTTAATAGTAGATTTGTTTTCTTCTCCGGAGTGAGATGAGTGTGACAACTGCAGCACCAAAGAGTGTTGAGGGAACACTTATGGTTAGAAAAGCTTTTATCCAGCTCACCACAGGAAACATATAGTCTTCATTTTATTGGTTGCGATTTGTGACTAGATATCAACAAAACTTTACTTCTTCTGTTAAGAGGTAGAGCAGTCAAGATAATTAAACAACTGATACAGAAACAGAATTCATGCACGCCTACTGGTAGCAGAATCACCACAGGTGAACTTTAACAGCACCAAGCTTGTGGCTATAAAAACAAAATGAAGCAGTAAAGTAGTAACAAGCCCCTGTTAAAAAACTTCCGAGTTAAATGAAAATAAATGGAAAAAAGGTCACAACAGAAGAAGAAAAAAGGATCTTCGATCCTCCTGTAAGCTAACCGTTATTGTAATTTGTAATCTGGCAATGAGGCCAAACTAGCAGCCAGTTTTAAAGCATTTGAGAACACTGTGATTTTGTAGAAATGCAGCATTTACACAACAGCTCAACTGGAGACATCCAGCTTATTTATCCCACACAAATGCATCAAGTTGCAATCTATGTCAATTACAGCCATTTCTCGCTCAAGGCGACAGGAAGTTTATAGAGGAGGAAGGTGGAGACATGAATGATTTGTGGTCGAAGACTTGTTTCCATCAATAAACCTTTAGCAAGGAAATTCAGTTATATCCCCTGAGATTTCTGTGGACTAACTCTGCAAATGATTCAACCTATTACACAATAAAAATAAATAAATAAATCATATAATAGCCACATTCACCCATGGGCCCAAATATTGATGGGGAGAAAAATAAAATCTATGTATCATTTTCTGTTTTCATTTGACTATCATTTTAACTCTCTCCCCTACATGGTTTGAACTGCAACAGTGAATGTTTGAAATTTGCTCAGAGATGCGCATGGGGGCCCAAAGCAATAAGGCAGTGTTATTAAGCAGATTGCATCTGTGTAGCACTCTCTTACAAAGGGATCAAGTGCAGCTGACATGCTAAGACTGCAGCAACGAGAGGATACACAAACAAGCCAAACAGGAAAATTTAATTACTGCTGGAGCTGGAGCTTACCTCTTGAGGGGCAACTCGGACAACTTGGCCCTGCTATTCATAAACACCTGCAGTTTCACATTGACCACTTGACTAAGCACCTGCAGCATTCAAACAGAAACAGAGGCCCAGTCAGAAATAAGGAGAAAGAAAATCATGTGTGCAGCAGAGAGATTAAAAATAGAACAGTGAGCTAGATCAATGGAAATAGTCTTTATACATGGTTCCACAAAGCTTAACATAAAAAAAAATATGTACAAATGTTAGTTTACTGAGCAAGTTCGATTACTCAGAAATGAACAAGATATTTGACATAAGTTAAACTGTTTGAATAAATGGACAAGTTTATCTAAAATTGCTTGTAATACCAGATGTTCAACCAGTCAAATCAAATATCCAATATCAACGTGGAAGGTTAGCAAATATTATTCAGCTTGAACGGTATACATAATCATTTTCACAACTTTTCTGTTAAAACTGTCCAAGGATTGTAGCTCATGGCAGCTATAAT
Source organism: Brachyrhaphis roseni (assembly GCA_903066815.1). NCBI lineage: Eukaryota > Metazoa > Chordata > Actinopteri > Cyprinodontiformes > Poeciliidae > Brachyrhaphis > Brachyrhaphis roseni. The sequence goes on from CAEFZY010061913.1 coordinate 21,462, forward strand.
CATTTTCCTGGTCAAAATATGGAAAACAGCTTTAAAAAAAAAAAAAAGAAGCAGAGAGCAAATTTAGACATTGCAGAAAAGTTGCTCGAAAAGTAGGCTTCTGCCAAAGAAAAGCTCTGGCTCATATAACCAAAAAGGAAATTATAAAATGTCCAATTGTGAAAAATCAGACTTGTTCAGTTGTTAAAGAAAAACTACATCTGTACTAGGTGTTGTGCTGAACTCTACATGCTGCTTTACTCGGCCCGCCTGCTCCTTTCTAGTTGACTGAAAGAAAAGGAGCAAAACTGGAGAATGTCTTACAATCAGGAGTGAGGAGATCTTTTGTGCTTCTCTAGAGAGGGGATCAAGGATGGCCACAACGTCATAGAACACCTCATTTTCACGTGGTGAGAGCTGGAGCACACTGAGGAGGGAATTTCAACGTTCTGATTTTCACTGTGGGATGTTCTCAAAAAGTAAGAATGGTAAATAGTAAACAAATAAAGCATACCTTTGAGTGTCTTTAAAACTGACATCTCTTCTGACCTCTCCTTTAGGGACTGCAGAAAGCAGCGCATCAACTTTCATGACCAGGTCACTTGCTCTAAGGGAGAAGAGGTCCATTATTTATAAAATGTATGAGTTGGGAGAGGTAGATCTCTGAGAATAAAAAAAATAAAAGAGGTAGGTGTGAAAAAGCAAAAATGGTGAACACATTTCTATTAAAGACATCGGTGAGGAAGACAAAGTTACATTTTGATTTAGATAGTAAGACTGAAATGACTACAAACATACTGCTTTGGTTTCATCCCCATCTGTTTTACTTTGGCTTTGACTTTCTCTGCTGAACCACTCAGTGTAATCCTCTCAAGCAAGTGGAAATCCTCCATAGTGAATTCCTCCTGCTCTTCAAACGGACAGAGAATCTGGCATGGAGAAAATAATGCAGTCAGAATACGACCTTTCCAATTCTTATCTCAGTGTGTATCACTTAAACCTTGCCCAGGGGATGTCAGATGTAATGTAACTGTGACTGTTATATCCACTTAAAAGTTATGTTATGCAGTAATGCTCTCTGCTTTTACTGTTTTCTACTCTGTGAGACCAGCCCTACCACTGCTGTGGACAAACATGAGATAATATTAATTATTAGAGCCACTTCTTCAGAGGCTGGCCTCTTCTTGCCTGGCTGTCGTCGTTGTCTGTCACCCCTCATCAGCTTTGTAAACAAACATGCAGAATACAATAAAGGCCACCTGTGACCTTTAAGAAACAGATGTCCTGCCGATTTGACAGTGCCAAATGAAGACAATGAAAACCTTGAAGCAAAAACTATTTATTGGCAGAGCAGCAAAACTGACATTGCAATTTGGTAAATAGTAGGAGAAGCATTTACTCTGTGTTTCTCCTATTATTCTGTTTTAAACTAAAAGTTTTAAACTGTTTCAGTTTTAAACTAATAAAAATAGAAAAAATGAACTTGTAAACAGATATGGAACGTCAATTACTGAGTCCTGAGTGTTATGAACATTCAGGACTGTTCATAACACAATGGTGCTAAAGCACAATTATTTTTTTTAGAGCCAATCTTCAATGAGGACATAGTTTGGCGACAGAGTTCGGTTCTGTTTATGTTATGATTCTGTCTGGTAGATTTGTTTTGCAGAGTTTTGTTCATTTGCTTTTGTATTTAATAAATATAAAACATTTATAAAAAAAATATCAAAATATTATACAAAAGTGAGATTTTCTGCTTTAATAAGAGAGCAAATACATGAAACTAGCCAACTATAAGGCTTTTCATAAAATCCATAGATGCAAAAAGATCTATTAACATACAAAGCATTCACATTTACAAGGCTGAGCTAAAATATTAGGCTATAGATGATAATAAATTAGGAGCAGCTTGGGAACCACAAGAGTCAAAACTTCTCATCACTACAGAGGGTTCTCTCACTGCAACAGCGAAACTATGAAGCGCCATCAACCGCACTGAGTATGAGCAGAGGGTGACAGGAGGGGAGAGACAGAGTGTGGCGCAAGTGACGCATGAACGAAGTGCAAACATCATCCCGCTGCCTCTCATTTTTATCCTTTCCACCCCGACTCTTCGTGGCCGCGTTCAAACACAGGTGTCTGCCAATTGAGATTGAAGCACGAATCGGGCCGCTGAGAGGTGGGCAGAGGGGCACAACGGGAGAAGCTGGGGTGATTCACTTTTTCGGAGCAAATTTGTTTCTTTGTATTGATTAGTCAACATCTATTAATTAAAAAACTTCACATGTATATATTAAAATAAGTGGTTATTATGATTATTTCTAATGATTTTTCACAAGCCAGATTTTATGGTGCTCACCTGACCACTTGGTGCACTACATGGGGTGTGGGCGGAGTCACTGTGCTGACTGCAGCAATTAATTGCTCTACAACGTGATAGTAGGGGTGCACTGATTGGAGGTTTATGGTCAATCACCAATCTTTAAAATGCCTGACATGCCAGTAGTATTTTGTGCTAAGTATAGAGAAAAATTGCTAAATTGGCAACAATGGGGAGACTTAGACAAGACATGGTGGACAGTTCTGTCAGTCAGTCCTCTCTCACTCAGGGCAAATGGAGACAGTGGCTGATTTTCCTTGCAAAGGAAGATAAGATCGGTGGATAGGATTTGGCCGACCACTGATTGCGCAAAGTTAATGAAATCTGGACCAAACGATCTGTGCACCCCTAAAGAACAGCCATCAAAAAATTATTTAAGTGATTTTTAAATAAAAATCTGAATGTTTCACAGATTGGGCTACCCATTCGATCAGATGAAGCATATATATTTTTAAAGAGTAGAGATTTGATTAATTTATCTGTAACTTTGTCACTGTAGAAAAGAGATAAATGAAAGATTAAATTGATCTTAAATGTTTTAATACAGATTTCTTTCTCCTTTACTCCTTCTGGAATATGCTTGATGTTGGTCTGATCGCTTCCATTGATTATTGCTTTTCTTAACATTCGAGCAAAGGAATCATTTAAAATGTATAGTAGCAATTAAATGAAAATCAGGTGAGCCATTTTTAAACAAGTTATAAATAAATCCTGATGCCTCAAATTCATACCAGGTCACTAATGTTCACATTTCTAACCATACCTGATAACATAAGAGTCTACTCACTCTGCCATTGCTGATCACAGCCTGCTGTCCAGGACGCAGCTTCAGGACATCTCGACAGAACATTTGCTGACTGCGGATAAAATCAACCTCTAGTGTGTTGAACTTTTTCTCAAAGGCATCTAGGTCCATTCCCTGCAGCAGAAGAACAGAACTTTGTTTAGGATGTCAGGAACAGAGCGTAGTTTCTGAATGTCGGAAGACTTTGCGAGGTAAAGTAAGATTTGTGATGCAATTGTAATATCCGACAAAGTAGCTTTAAGACATTTCTCCTCCATTCCAGCTTGTCAACAAAATACCATTCTGAGTGATGCATTGGTATAAAGGAATGATGTATGTGAGGCAAAAAATAATAATTATCATTTCATCCATCATTGATGACTTGCATCTGCACAACTACTGGATTTTCAAAGAAGTCTAGAAGAAAAATGAAACATTTTCAACCTAGCTGTCAGAAATTAAAGAAAGAAAAGAGATAAATCAATTTGTGATTAATACCAGAAACTCTTAATTAAACCTCAGTCATATTTGTTCATAATAAATTGGGTGTGGGAGCGTGGAGGGGGTTGTAGAGTCAGGTTATTAGTTTCTCCAACATTTCTGTCCTCCGGAGATCAGGTGAAATACCAATAATGTCAGCGCAATTCAGTCAGCAAGTCTGTCTGGCAGCCAATAATAAACTTGTGTCCCTTGGCTTTGGGTCTCAAGTCACAAAGCTGCTTCCTACCCATCTTTCCATTGCTATTTCCACCCCATAGTCTCCTTATAGTTTAAGGCTTGTATAATTGAAAGAAAGTTTGCTACAGTAGTCCCAGCTGACGCATGTGCTGTATGACTTAAATCTGACGGGACAGAAGGGAGCTCCTGTGTCAACGGATTTGTTCATTGGAGCAGCCTCTGTGTACTGCTGTGTGGGTGGATCCTGCTACACACTGAAGTGTTTAGTTGTAGCTCTGCTTATAGCAGCAGAGTGATGGTCAGGCCTGGCTGAACATATGTAGCTCACACAAGGGTGAGCAGGAGCTTGGTTATTCATCAGCCCCAGGACAACAGGTATACACCAGCACTTTTTAGTTAAAGATGCAGCGTGTAGAACCTTCCTTTTGATGGCCCTGTGACACTTCAAGTGGAACTGACAGCGAGCCGGCCACTTGTCTAGGTATCTGCAGGGTGTGGAGTCTCATGCCTGCCCTGAAGGTATTCAGTTAGCTGATGTTAGGTGAGAAGATTGGCTCATCAATCACAGTTTTCTCAAATTGTGAAATAGAATCAAGGGGGGAAAAAAGTATAAGAAAAATCTCACCATGTGAGTTTACTCTACCATTATGTTTTCTAGTTTTTACCTTTAAACACCTGCATGATGGATGATGAAAAACATGTCCAAGTGGAATCAAATGCAACTTCTATCCTAATAATTCAAAGCCACAAAAAGGCGGCAAACTGTAATCAAAATATTTTAACAAATAATTTAATTTCTGTAGTTCTGAATGTCTTTAAAATGTTGAATCATAGTAGATTTTCCCATTTAAAACATGAACACAGATATTCATTAGTTAATAAAGTTTAAGATACAACTTTGTTATTATACAAATCTATAACAATTGTCACTTAAATATTTAATACTGTCTGGATGTTGGCAGACACTATTCTAAATCAATGAGCTCGATGTTGGAGGCAACGATCTAATGTCTGGCATAATGACTCGATGGAATAAAGTTTATTTTCAGGTACATGAAACAATCCTGTTATCATTGTTATACTTTAAATGTCAAAACAGGCCAGACAACATACTAAATATTGTCCAAAATAGATTTCAATTACAAACACCATCAAAAAAATGAAAAATACAATAGACAGACCTGAAGTGAGCTAGAATCACTAAGACAAAACTTAAATGGGTATGAGAAAGTGATCTATTCTTCACTAAGTCTAGAGTTGGTTTTAGAAAAGGATATTGTAAAAGTGTTCCTTTTCATGAGTAATGGGTTATATAGACCAAAAATATATGTTACTACTTTGTCTTATTCATTCTGGTAACAAAAGGATTTAAAAAGTCTTTTTCTCTACAAATTCATTACAGTACTTAACCAGATATTTAGGCAAACCACTACTATTAAAGTCAATTAATTTCATTTAGAAAGTGCCAATTCACAACATGTCTTGTCAGCAGAACAACTACGTGGGTAAAGAATAATGGATTTATCCATATTTTCAAATATAAATGCAGCATTTATGATGCTTTGATGATATAAGCTGTCAAAAAACAGCAAACATAAAAATACCAATCACCAATTGGTATTTTGGGAAACATTATTTCCCAAAATACCAATTTGGGAAATAATTGGTATTATTTCCCAAATAATACCAATTATTATTGGTATTATTTGGGAAATAAATATTTGGGAAATTATTTATTTCCCAAATAATTGGTATTATTTCCCAAATAATTGGTATTATTTCCCAAATTGGGAAATAATACCCAATTTCTATCTGTAAAGGCTGTAAAATATTTCATGATTACACTGGCGGCAGAGGCAAGCTTTTGTGTGTAACAAAAGTAAAAAGAGACAAACTGTCTTGTAATGGAACTTTTTATGACATTCTTGATGATCACTATTTAACGTGCGGACAAAATTATGACAACTTAATATATTTGCGTATAGTCTTTTGGGATTACAAACATAATCAATTAGTTTATCACAATAACAAGATCACTGAGTCTCATCACAGTACTTTTTTCCCATGATAACAATAATTTCAGATCACAACTGAAACAAAATAAAAGAAATGGTGTGTGTCAAAAACAGCTTATTCAGACTACAAACTCACATAAACAGACTCAAACGCATTTTTCTAAACTGCAATAGCTACACTGACGGATGCAAAGATATTTGTTGCATCTGCTTCAAGGGGAATCAACTTTGATCTTGCTGATATAGAACTCAGATAAGAGCATAGAGACTAAGATGCAGGTAAAAGTCCAAACAGATATCAGTTCTTCTTAAGATGTGCAATAGCATCAGTAGCTGTATTCAAGAACGTAGCTGTAATGTGGTGTTGATGATAATCTAACACTGAACTGCTTCACAACCTCCCTTTCACATCTTACCAATGTAAACACATTAGGAGCTGGCATCCAGTCACCCTCCAAACTTGATTTGACAGATCAGATGGGCTTACTCACAGAATTTCTTCAAATATAAATGTTCCTTTATTCCTAATTTGTTGACCTTACTGCTTGGTTTGCTAGCGCTGAAACACGTCAGCATCTCCAGAACTGAATGCATTTATGATGGTCTGATGAATGAAATCAGCCTTTTCATTCTGGTGTGTTGGAACAGGAATGCATCCATGGGTTTTAGGACAGTAGCTCTCAGGGACTGGATTTGGGCACGCCTGTCGTAAACGTATAAGTGCTTTTGGTGAAAGGTAGCTTCTTTAATTGAGTCGACCGTGTGTTGAAGCAGTGATTTAAGGATGTCAAGTACAAACTCCAGCTAAGGACAAAATTCAAGCATATACCTGGCTCTAATTTAATTAACGTTAATCAGATTAAGAAATGGTGCACAACACATTTTAAAGGACTTGGATCAGTATAAAGGAATTAATAAGGTCATCCCTAGTGCAATAAAATATTATTTGAAATATAATAAGTAGCAAATTAATGTTTTACATCATAAAGATATTCATGTGTAACATTTTGTCTGGAACATATTTCCTACAGTACAAAAATAGACCTTTGCTTCAGTGTTAAATGTCTTTTTTAAACTTTCTTTGTAATTTAATGTACTGCAAAGGCTGAATTTCCCAAGATTTCTCACTAAGTGCTTAGTTTTTCATATTTAGTACAACTATGACAAGTTATTAATACAAATACAGCAGTAATACAATAGATTATAGATATGACAAAAAAAATATTATGCATGCAAGCAGAAAATACATGCTGTTTCATTGTAACTACATCCAGATTGCTGCAGGAAGGTCAAATGTTTGGACCAAAGGACCTAATTTGAAACGTAAAATAACTGAAAACAAAACTTACCTGCATCCCCAAGTCCTTCATCTTAGTCCCTTGTTGGAGGAGCAGGCTGCTCTCCTCTTTTAGGAGTTTCTGTGCAAACTCTGCTGCAGCCTTATTCTTCTGGGTGAGGAGAGAGGCCCAGACAGCTCTGTACAGCACAGTGTTATCTTCGCTGGGCTTTCCACTGGGGTTATCTATCACCCCTACACGCAAGCCTGGACTGGACTTCTGCACGCACACATACAGCAGCGATATAACTCACACTAATTTCGCAGATTCTCATCTATTCAGAGACAAGAAATGTCATTGACAAAGCACCAGCAAGAGAGAGAGTTTTTTCAAATAATTCTCTGATCTTTTTTACTTTGTGGATTATTAGCTACAAATATGTCATTTAAAATGTATCTGTTTTTAGCTTCTTTTTTTATAGGAACACAAAGAAAAAACTTTTTTTTTCTTAATGGTTTTAGTTTAATCAAATTCCAAACTGATACCATGTCTTTGGTTTGCATGCAAAGCATTGATTTTAAATGAACAAGACTTGTTGCTGTTGCCACATCTATAATAAATTTGCTTCAAAGGTTAGAACAAATGAAAATATTTATAGAGAAGTAGGATTGCCAAAATTATATTGAAAGGTGTGACCAACACTTACCACATGTTTCAAAGCATTAAGCAACAACTTTCGCCCTGAAACCTTCTCAAAATCTGCAACTACCCACATGGTTACAGCAGTCATCCCATCCTCATCTAAATTGAAAAAAAAAAAAAAAAAACATTATTCCAAAGACATTTAACTTTCTACAAAGCTCTAGCATCACACTGTAATAACTTTTTATCAGTCAGAAGATGATTTGGTTTGATTCCGCCAGTTTCATGATATAAACAAACATTCTATGATATAAGGCTGAAACAATTAATTGGATTATTGTGATGAAATGATTACTGACATAATCGTCAACTAACTTAGTAAATGATTAATTGTTAAGTGGATTATACAGACTCTGAAACATACAATTTTTTGTAAGAACAACATACTCATAGAGGAAATTAAGCCTACACTATACAAATATATATTATGCTTTTAAGATGAAAACGAAAAATGTCTGTAAATATGTTCCCCCCCAGAACTCCTCAAGTGGCATAGTTCTAGCTTCACCTGGTTAAAATTCTTTTTTCAAACAAGACAAATAAAAAATTAAATACAAAATCCTGATAAAACCCTTTAAAGATTGAAGTCCAGGCTAAAATAATAAGATCGCAACCCTCAAGTCCAGAATGAATGTTGGTTAAACCAATCTGTAATAAATATTAAACTAAGTAATCAGCCTGATTTCCAGGAGCAAGAATACTCAATGTATTGCGACGTGTTGAGCAATTTATAAGACTACTGAGCCACCTTCAGAGTTCTATTGATCGCAGCCACACAGTCAGAAAGTAGGTTTTAGGCTTGTCTGCCAGTCCACAGAAGAAGAAAAGCAATCAGCTTTCACACCCTCGCTGAAGCGACACTCTGAGCCAGAGCAGCAGAAAGCTCTGAGGTGCATTTAGACACCTGACCGAATGCCATTTAAAGAAGCAAAGAGTTTTCAACCTGTCTGTTTCAACAAAGATCAGTTATTGTTTTTCATACACCCTTAAAGCAGTGTACACTCATTTTGTTAAGATGTTACTTATGGTTGAGTTTACATATACCCAACGCATCTACAGTGACCTGCTCCAGCTTTAGTTCATGTATCGTAGCCTAAGGAGAAACAATCTCTCAAACGTCTCCCAGGTCTATATACACATACAACGGCAACAATGTGAAAAGCACTGGTTTCATACCAAACAGTCTGGTTCAGTGCTTTAATCACTGCTGCAAATGCTACATTAGAACGCCTGGCTTGTACTGCATAGTGCAATCTTTATGTCCAGCTGCAGGGAACTGCATTTGGCTAAAAAAAATTGTGTGCTGAAAAAAGAAAACTAATCCCATTGCTTACCACCATTTGTGAAATACTTCATCCTTTTAGAGATCACAGCAGCTTTGTCTTTAGACTCCAAGTATGAAAACATAGTTGTGTCCTCCCAATCATCTACAACTGGAAACAAAAGAAATGAATCATGATATGACAGGAACACAGGCAGTGAGCTGATACTAGATGATGTAAACTGAGGAGTACGATTTACCTGGCGTCCCGGTCAAGTCGAGGTATTTTCGGTCAGTGTTTAAAATGAGCAGATTCATCCTGGGAACCACATTAGCCTGCTCCATTAGATGATCCACCACATCTGAGCTTTCTGTTAACTGACCCTATGAAGATTAAGAAAACAAATGCTGATTAAAAAAAATCTGTGTAGTTTATGAAGTGTTTCATGTTTCATACCTGTAAAGCAAACATAAACTGATGTTTATGTAACAATGTGGAAAGATCAAGAGTAATATTTGTCTGCAAATTGCCAGACAAATTTGTCTGGCAATTTGCCAGACAAATTTTAGAAGTGTTAGAAGCTTAAAACCTAGCTTCCAGGTTTTAAGGGAACCTAGAAGCTTCCCTTAAAAACAAGGGAAGCTTCTAGGTGCAAATATATAAACACATTTGTTTGGACAAATAAATGTCTCTCTTTTTTTGTAAAACACATCCAATTCAAAGCTTAAAACAACCATGTAAAGCAGTGTTTGTTCGATAGTCAGCTTTATCGTTTTAAGACTAGCTCATTCTCGTCTGTGCTTCTGCACAGCTTTTGCGGAAACACATGCAGACCGGCCATCATTGTGCATTTAAGTACTACTTTTAAACTACAAAATATGCAATAAAATATTAACTGCTTGTTTTTTTAGAAAACGTAATTGGCTCACTCATTTCTTTCTTTTTTTCTTCCTTACAGGCTGCAGCATTTGGCCACTGAACAATACACACCAAGGCTTTGCAATGAAAGCTGTAGAAGTTTTTCAGTCCATAAATATTACAAACATGCAGAAATTGAATGCATAGCATTTAATACAAACCGACCAGATAAGGAATCCAAGCTGCCCTTTGCTACATTGCACACATTAATAAGGCAATGATGCTTAAAATTAAATATATCATCCAGGTCTGGTGGACCACTTTTGATTTCCAAATTATTTTACTGAATGAAAGGAAGAAATCTGATTGAAACATCATAAATTTTGTTCTCTTTGTTTTAATAAAATTTCGCTGCAGTGTTGTTCATCTACCCTTAAATCTAATGAAAAAAAGCACATTAGGCAGAAAATCCAGTAGGCTCAAAATCCGAATTTGTGTTTTTATTGGGGACAAAAAAAATAATACTATCATGAGATCAAAAATGACCAGCTGCGTCATAAAAAGCTGAACTTAATATGCAAGGTCTGCCCAATATAGGATCACCCACAAACATAGCTACAAGGGGAAAAAACAATCTTCATCAATGCATTTGTTATTTCAGGGATGTAATATTGTTTTTCTGTTATGTTGCCAAGCAACTCATATACATACCTTTAGTAAATTTAAAGTGCAAAAATCTGCCTAAGTTTTTTGATAACAGTGAGCGATGAATCTTTTATAATCAATTTGGAAAGAATCATGTCGTTTACGAGTCCTACTTAAATGCATTTTCTTATGACTCTTTGTGTTTACTCATTACTCTAAAAGTACTACCTCATGATATGAAAAGGTTTTATATACTGAATATCAAGAGTGAGTCATACCATAAAGACTGCTCTCTGAAAGGCAGCAGTGGTGTCCATTATGCGCTGTAGGATTATGGTCTCCAGCTCTTCTGGGTCCATCTCGTCTGGGTTCAGAGGAACTCCATTAAATAACGCCAGAGGCAAAGCACCGAGCCCACTCTTCCTGTAGAAGAGAGCACCGTCCTGGGGGCAAAGGAAATGTTTACTGAATTCCTGACTGTTGCCATTCATTAATTATGGATTGAAGCTACCAACTGTTTTATCATTTCAAATTTGTCTCCTACCTTTCTTTTGTAATCATATTCAGAATCTGATCCCAGAATCCTTTCTTGACTGGCTTTTGGGTATTTCTTCTTCAGGTAAGCAGATATTGTGTCAGCAGATAATGTTTCCCCCACATCTACTTTGTTGTACATCTGCAAGTGGTGTTAAAGCAGTTCAGACCTCACTGTCAGTGTCCTTGGATGTTTCCCACTGTCAATAATTTCTAGCCCTCTCTAAAAGAGCTAATAGCCAAGGTAAAACCACGTTTACTGATCTTGTCAAAAATGCTTCAGAACTATAGGATAAGACAAAGCACAATAAAGCAATAAACCTCTGAGGAACAAGTAGATATGAGCTGGCAGGAAACACTTGCTAAAACACGAGATTTATATGTTTGATATACTTACTGAGACTATAGACATCACAGCCTGGGATAAATCATACTCGTCTGCAATGTAATTCAGCAGGCGGTAAAATCCCACTCCTGCATCTGAGAAGCCATCAATCTCATCTTTGGTGTTGACAACAAACACAAATCCAATTCTATAGGAGCAGGGGACAAAGCAAGTATTCAATTTGCAGGTGAGATGAGAATCACTACCTGGTAAAGATTATAAAATGCTTAGAGCAGACCACATAAAAATGTGGAGAACTGTGAGAAATGACAGCACTAACCTCAGGGGGATTTTATGCTTGTAGAAAAGCTCTGCTAGTTTCACCAGCTCAACAGTTTCTTCCTGCAGTGGATCTAAAAACAGAACCTAACAACACAGGCATCAACTTTAACAAAAAGAAACAATAAACTGAAAACAGATCACTCTGAGGCAATATAATATCAACTTTAAGTTTTCATTTATTGCGTCCATCTGTGTTAACTGAAGTTTTGTACAAAGAAACATCTGAAAAACACAATTCAGTTAGTTCTCACCAGGTTAAAGAAATTACGTCTGATCTGTCGGATGACGCCAGGAAAGGTGGCTCTGAGAAGTTCCTGCACACTTGCTGGCCAGCTGCGATACATCTGGTCATTTTCAATGTCATTCATCCACTGGAAAACACAAATATTAAGCTTATTTAAAACAACCTAGATGACTTACAGTACTTTATGCAACCATGAATTCTGCTCTCTAGACCAAAATGCTAGACGGTAATGTCTGGTCATCAGTTTATGACCTTAAGCTCAAGTGCATTGGGGTTGCACAGCAGGATAATGACCCACTTCTGTAGTATGGTAAAAAAGTGAAGGCTATGGAGTGACTAAAAGAAAGTTTCTTTCTCTTAGAATTCAGTTCAGTTTAGGTCCTAAATGGACCTAAACTGTCCATTCAGGATCGAAAATCCTTTGGAGTGGCTCAATTAAAACAACTTAAGAATTAACAGTAAATTTTTCCACAACAACAAAAATGGTTTATTAGCAGTTGTTGTAAATGCATAACAACTGTTGTTACCAAATTTGGAATAACCAGTTATCAAGTGTATTGAGCGTGTGCTTTTTGATGCAAGGCAATGGATCAGTCTAAATTCTCACACATGTGGACAAATTTGTATTGATTGACTGGTTTTGCAAAACCTTAGCATCAGAAATAAGCGATTCGGCATTTTATTCGCTAGAAATAGATTGTTTAAAATCTTTAAATACCAAATATAAGAATAAAGTCTTCAGTCAGAACATCTTTTCTGTCCACAGCAGCAACAACAACAAGTCTTTGAACCGTGGATAATTTCAGTTACAACAACATTTAATTTCCCTCTGGGATCAATAAAGTATTTCTGAATTAGATTGAATAACACTATCAAGTTTTCAGTGACAGAACTCTACAAATTCAAGTGCCAACAAAAACATTGATTAAATGTAGAAAAGGTTTATCTTTCTTTCACAGAACATAAAGCAGACAGAGGAAGCAATTTTAGAAAGAATATATTTTTGAGAGGCTTTTCTTGGTTTCCTTCCAAGTTAAAAAAGTTTCAGGCGGCCTTTTGAGCTGAAGTATTCTCATGACAAATCTAATTCACACCCCTATCTAAGACCATGAGGAAAAGAGCACCTTCAGAGTTGATCTGACAAGGCAGGTGAAGGGCTAGAAGAATTATTAGGCTGGACAGGACTCACCATTATAGCTGGATGTCGGATATCTAAGGCATAGCTGTCATCCACTGTGTTCACAGGTAACCTAAGCAGCTTGGCCTGATGTTCTCCCTTAATGCCCAAGTTATGAAGCCCCTCTAAGACCTTGGCCTCTCCTCTGAAGATGTCTAATATACTGAAAGCATAAAGAATCGTGGTTAGTTATTTACTGTTTTACTTTACTAGTGGATTTGTATAGCGTTTGAAGCTTGTTGTAGAGTTAGACTGTCTCCATGTTTTACCTGAAAGGGTTGTGAACGTCTAGATCAATGTGTAGTCCGTTTATAAAGAGCTCCCCATCTCCTGGCTGGATGCCCATTGTCTCACCAAGATGCTGTAAAACAAAGTTGAAGTGTTATTTTACTGTGAGTTTAATAAAAGAAAAGATTTGGGCAAACTTTTCTTCTTCCTCCTCCCTTTTCACAGAAAACTATGTAAAAGAATGTGTTTGTGATTATATTTGTTAAATCGGGCGAATAAACTGGTAGATAAAAAAAACATTTCTTGGTATTATTGGTTTTAAAAGTTAACTTCTAAAAGCCTCACCAGGGACTGGGTTTGAGTTTAGCCTTTTGCTAAACAACCTTTAGACAGGATAACGGCTCCTTTTAAATATAACATTGTTTATGTCTTGCCTCACTCAATAAAAATCTGCAATCAAAGGAAAATTATATTCATCAGTCAAAAGCCAAATCTTTTAATAATGTTTTATAATGTACTATTTTATTTTATTCATGTTGTATGCGTGTTAGCTTATTGTCTGAGGATAAATGCAGTTCAGTTTCATCGTTTACGTTTAAACAATAAAAATATTAAAATCATCAAAAACATCGGGTTTGATGCTTCTTGGTCTAAATAACACTGAATGTAGTCAGATTTCAGTGTATTTAGGTGAGTTTTGACGCTTTGTAGTTTGATATTGTCCACAGAAAAAGTTTGCGCGGCTGCCGCACATTTTCACGCCAGAAAAAAAGTGTGCGTGTATTTACGCAAACTTTGATGCAAAGTTTATTTTTATACATCCCGACTTGTGCGTAAAATATGGCACCGCACATTTTTTTGTGCGCACGCACGCTTTATGCTTGAGGCCCCAGGACTTTTAAGACTGCTCAAACACAGTTGTGGTTATGCAAATCTGGGAAGCAAGATTCCAGTGTGGAGGAAATCAAGGCTCTAATGGACTAATTAGCTTTCTCTAACGTACATTTTCATGTTTTTCTTGTTCATAGTGGCAGAAATTCAGCGAAGGGCGAAGGATTCTCTGTTTGTGACATGAATTTTTCATTTAACTGTCTTTTAATAAAGGTCCATCCAAGGACTGGATTTGCAAATTAGCCTGTGGCTAGAAAACTTACACACAAAACAACATGTCGTTCTGTTTTCCACATGCAACATTGTTTAATGTGCTGTCCTTGATTAAATAA
>CAEFZY010061919.1:0-100973 GCA_903066815.1 Brachyrhaphis roseni
TATATATATATATATATATATATATATATATATATATACTCTAAAAATATCTTGAAAAACTTGAAAAATTTGCACCTGAATATTTGAGGCGTATGTGTGCACGGTTTGTCAACAACAAACCAGCAGCCAATTTGATTCTTTATTTCACTGTCAAATCAAAAACAAGTTGTTTGCTGTTTTAAGTTAGTATTTTGCTGCTTTGGCATGCGACAGGAGTGCACAAAGCTACAGCCAGTGCATCAAATGCACAGCAATAAAAAAGCCTTACGAATACAGCAGCTCCATAAAATGCAACAAATCAAAAGAATCTGGATGCTAAATCCATTCTAGCTTTTCACGTATATCAATCATCATCTTCACAATGACAAACATTTCATCAATCTTCCAGAACTTTCACGAGATTATCACAGAGAAAGTGGCCAGTGGAAAATATGGATTGTGATGTCCATAATGTTCCCCTTTATGTGTATTAATCAACTGTATTGACTTCACTTTCCCTCTGCACAGGACTTAGATTGTTTGTTTACCATCAGGGCAGAGTGTCTGGCTTTCTCAATAGCCCACCTCCATCTGCATTTAAACAATGAAACTATCAGCTAGGTAACAAGAGTGGGGACAGCAGCTCAATACTGCTATGAGAGGTCTTCAATAATCAGCTGGGTTGGAGGCAGGCAGGACACAGGCAAATACAAGCATGTCGTATTGACAGGCGCTGGTTGCTTTCAATCAGGTTATATGTACTGACAAGGAAATCAGCCAGTCTGTGTGGAACTTGAATGATCATTGACGAA
This sequence comes from Brachyrhaphis roseni, assembly GCA_903066815.1. NCBI lineage: Eukaryota > Metazoa > Chordata > Actinopteri > Cyprinodontiformes > Poeciliidae > Brachyrhaphis > Brachyrhaphis roseni. The sequence goes on from CAEFZY010061919.1 coordinate 792, forward strand.
GACATCAGTTGGAGAAATACACTCGAAACAGTCGGTTTTTCTTAAGAATGGGAAGAAATCTGAGGCCTTATCCCCCCCCCCATTTAGATGTAATTTTAAATACATTGTATTGTTTAATCTAATGTGAAAATGTAACAGTTTAAATGCCAGATTTTTCAGTGACGCGTCCAAAAAAAGCAAGTTTTTCTTAATGTGATCATAACACCATCCATCCACCCATTTATCCTTGCAGGATTGTAGAGGTGCTGGTGCAGATTACACCCTGAACATGTTGCGAGTCCAACTCAGGACCATCACATCAATTTGTGCTTAAAGGGACAGTTATCTACAATCATGGTGGGAAAATCCACCAGACAATTACAACAGCTTTTACAACTACATGATAATTTAGTGCAAATTAAATTTATGGAAACCAATTTAAGTGAGACAACATGTGAAACATATTGTCACTGAAAACAAGTCAACGGAAAGTCAAATGAATCAATGATCAGCTATTGTATTGTGAAGAAAAAAATGTAAAGAAGAAATTATAACTGTGTGTCTGTTGCTGTAGGTAGTAGTTAATACTTACACCCATAACCATCATCTGATTTTTTAAAAACCTCAGTTAAATGGGAGAGTTGCACAAAGGATATGCACCCAATTAATGTGCAGATGCTTTTATGTCAATGAGGGTCAACATGTTTCCAAGAACTTGAGCATACGCAATGAAGAAATAAAGCATTTCTGAAGGCTAAAAATGATCTGACATTGTACAGTGAGTGTATGTCAAAATAACAAATCATGTTAAATTATAATATCTACATCTACCACATGCTTCTCACATGCTTCCTTTGTGGAATTAAATCAAAATACTTTCCAATCGGCAAAAACTCTCAATTTAGCAAGTCAGTTGTAAACACTTTGTATGAATAACCTGTTTAGCACCACACTGGAATGATCCAAAGTAGCAAAGAACACTAAAATCCAATATTACTATTCTAGCAGGATAACATGTCACTCTGACAAATGCTCAGTTCTATACAAGAAAATATTAAAAAATACATGATTATTTCATGGGAATGATTAGATAAAAATGTAAAAAAAAAAATACCCCTTTAGCATTTATATTATAATGATGGATGTGTATTTACAGCTGGACATAAATCGTTACTGTGGGACAAACAAGAGGCTTTTAACCGAATACCATTTTTTATTAGAGGAAATCTGTCATGCATCAATTATGAATTCTTGAAGCTGGCAGTAAATCCAAATGTTTTGGACCTTTTTTTTTGTATAGATCTTACAAATTATGAGCACTTTAATTAAGACCTCATTCTTGAAATTTGTTGAATTTATGCCGCTTCAAGACTTCAAGATCACTACTGTCTATAGTTTCATTAAACCGAAATGCATCCTTTTCAATCCACCAAGAAGGTAGAAAGGAAAACTTGACTGCACACACAAATGCATTCTTACAGACACACACAAATATACACATGTTGAGGCACACTTCAAACCCCAGTGGCATTGAAGCTGCCAACACATCATTTACATAATATGTTCTTGTTAAATGGTGGGTTTCCTTGTTTTGCTAAAATACACTTAATTTTTTTTTTTTTTTTTTTTTCCCCACACACATACACACTCCCACATGCATGAACCAAGTCATGAAGAGGTGAGCATGGGTCATTCTAAGGTCAGAAGTAAATTGACTAAGGGCAGGAGGCCTCACAGCTCTAGATTTATAGAAGCAAATTAATTAGGGGGCCATGCAGCACCTTGAAGTCAACACATTATGGGTGCAGCTCACACTTGTATAAATATTACAAAACTTATAATTACCACTTTTTTTATATACTCACCTGGAATAATTAGGGGAATCTATAATGTGATCTTAAGGTAAAAGTTTAAGGTGAACCACACTCTTTCCAAATATTGAAATATTTTTCTTCTGTTTCAGAAACATGAATTCAGTGGGTGATATATCTACTTCTTTATGCATCAACAAAAGTCATTCATTGACAAATGAATTCATTTTGTCACAAATTCAACACTTTGCGTATCACAGGAATTTTATGAACAGAACATGGTCCTGGTGCAATGACTTCAAGTGATAATGCATGAGTGAAAATAGATAAACAAATTTGTTAATCCAGATATTAAATAGCACTCTGGTTGAAGTGAATTCCTTTTTGAGGAAATATTTATATCGCAAGAATAAAACGATCCCCCCAGCCCCTTCCTTCTCTCCCAACCTAAGAGACACACTTGGGCTGGCAGTCATCAGAATGCAAACACAGTTCAACTTCTTGTCCTCTCCTCCATTCACTGCTCTTTTGACTGCTGAATCATCAACAGGAGAGAAACTCCCATCGTAGCGGCTGTCAGCCAGTGACAGGGGGAACAGTTGGCAGCTTGGGGGCCTCAGGCCAACCCCGACCATATGGCATATGCTGTACTACCACTGTGTCATACTCTGGCAAGTTTTAACGACCAATTAAGCTCATTAGGCCTTGATTAAAGACGGTGAAGCCTGGGGGAGTAACAAAGGGAGAGGAAGGGGGGAATGACGGTGATGACTTATCACGGAGACAAGATGGTGGAGAGGATGAATCAGTAATGATGTGCTCACGTTGCATGGAAAATTAGAAACAGGTGTTCTTGCCCTTAAGTAGATAGGTGGGGTAAAGGAACAAAAGCCTTGATGTTGTATTGATTATACTTTTAAAATCCCTTTTAGATAGGCGGTTCAGATGTTATTCAGTGGCTGTTGGATCTCAGGCTGTGGCCACTGGTCATGCTGTGTTGCTTGAAGTTATATTTTGACTGATTTGAAAATGTAAATAATGTTTTACATTTGATTTGTTATCTGAAATGATCTCATAAGTTTTATGGAAACATGGCAATTCAGATGTAATTTTAAGGTTTGTCAGAAGTTGCAGAAGCTTGCCAAAATTGGATTGTCTGTTCATCATCTACTTTTTCTGATTTAGTGTTGAAAAATGAAAATATGTATTATGAGTTTTCCTCAAACATTTAGAACAGTAAAAGTAAAAGGAATGTACAGAATAATATAATACTGAAACTCTTGTAAGGAGGAACAGTTTCAACAGACAAAAGAAAGGCCAACAGGAAAACAGAATGTTTTATTTTAATCTTTTGGGGTTGTATCTGCCACTGAGTGCAGAGGATTTAGAAATGAACTGATGGATGACTTTAAGACAAGGCAGCAATATTTACAGTGTAGAAAATGCAGTCATATTCAATAAATTAGAATATTATATCATTTTTACTAACAAAGAATGTGGTGTAAAACATAATATGCTGAAATGTTTATGCATGACAAGTGGTGAAACTAAAGACAGTAGACTCACTGTCTTCAGCCATGAACAGTGTGTTAAAAAAATAATTAACTCTCTCTTTAGAAGGAGTATGTGTCACTATCTTTAAAGTTGTCTCAAAATACAGCTTTGCCTTAGAATAGAACAGATACTGGGCATGTGGTGTGAAGTGGTATAATCACCATAGGAGGAAAATACAAAAACTTAACTGCTGATTTAAAATAATAATAATAATAATATTAACATAACATAACTCTTCCCATGCCGCCTTCACAAACAACATCCTGTCACTAAGCAAAAAGAACCAATTTTAATGCAAGAGAATATGCTTTTATGAAAAAAAAAAACAGTGTCCGCAATCGCTTCCAATCATTACTAGCTCTGTTTTTGTTTTGTTTTTATGTTTTAAACTCCAGAGTGTGTATTTTGTGTGCAAGTGCAGAGCAGCAGATTATAGCACTAATGATAATTCTACATATGGTGGCTGCAAAAACCTGCTTAAGCTCAAAAATCATAAATCCAATCTGAGAATCATTATCTCTAAGCCAGATGAGGAATTAATGCCACATGTTATGGAGTGGTCAGAATGATACAATGTGTGATAGCAAAACAAAAACAATACAGCAAAAAATAAAATGCATAACAGAATTGCAGCATTGTTACCTCTCTAAACATGCTTATCATTTTACACCGTCAGATGATAACAAATGGATTATTTTGTTTGTTACATCTGATTCCAATTATTTTCAATAATACAATCTCCCTTCAAGTTTCCAGTTGTCCACATTGTTTGCAGCCAAGAGATGAATTTTCTTTTTCTATTTTTTTTCTCTTTTTTTATTGTGTGAAGTCACCCTGCACTAATCCTACACTGTTATTAAGCTCAGGGCTATGGAAATGGACAGGGTGTAAGACATGCAGAGTGCTCAGAAACCAGATTAGCATTTGTACCCCCACACAAACATTGTCCCCATATTCAAATTCCTACTTATATCTGTTCTCTGCTGAATTTGAGTGCTATGCTGCTGTGTGTTATTTGTGTAAACGTTAAACTGTGAGTAAAGGAATAACTGAAGGAAAGATAAAGAGAGAAAGGGCATTTACAATGGTGGCAAAGAAGTTCTTGAGAATAAAAAAACAATCAGTAGATGACCGAAAAAGGCTATCCTGCCATAGCTGAATCAAACAACGATCATTCGGTTTAGACACTTTTAAAAATGGTCTGAGGAAGAGTAGCAAAGTGACATTAACATTAAAAAAGGGGGGAGAGAATGATGTATACAATGAGAGAAGAAAATTCAATGTCATGGAACAAGAGACAGAAATTAATTCAGGGAGACCCAGAGAGAGAAGTTGAGAATTACAATTTGAATTGGAGAAAGAAACAGAGAAGCCAAGAGTCATCGTGAAAAAAGAAAATATATAAAAAAAATAAAAAGAAAGCCAGAGACAGAGATTTGCAGACACGGAGGGAGAGAGCTCCAGATCCAGTGTTTGACATTTCACCTTGCTCAGTTGATAAGGGGTGTCACCCTCTGGTCCTCAGGGCTTTGACTGCTGTCTGCAGTCATCACCCCTCCCCAGCACAGGAAACTATTGATCAGCCAGACAGCTCTACCTTGGCTTGTGTATGTGTGATTGTAGACATGTGTGTAAGCTTTGCTGTTAGGAGGATAAAAATGCGTGTGTGTGTGGTGTGGAGTGGGGTGGATGGGGGGCATTGTATGTGTGCATTCACTGTATGAATGAGCACTCTTATTTATTCCACAGCTTAAATACGAGAATCTGCATAGTGGATACTCAAAACTAACCCTGAGCGCCTTTCTCACTCTATGTTTTTACATCTTCGTCTCGCTCTCAATAACGTCTTAGCTTATCTCATTATTTGTGCAGTAGGAAGTCTATTAAGGTTCTGTGGCTTTTGTTGAGTGGAGTGAGATCACGGGGCTAACAGACAGACTCTTCCATTAAAAAGCCCGGGTACTTACTACAATGTGAAGAATGACTTTATACACTCGGACGTACTCGCATTCAACAACAGTGGAACAGTTTGCTTCAAAGATACAAGTTGCTTCTTTTGGTCATGCTGGAATGTTCAGTGTAAGAACTAATGTAGGATTTTATCAATCAATACAAAAGAGAAAAAGATTTAACAGCAAATTTTTGAAGTAAAACTTTAAAAAGAACAGTGGAGGCACTACTGTAAGGGACGTGTGTCAAACTCAAGGCCCGCCAGCCAAATCTAGCACACCATAACTATTTCTGAGGCCCTCTAGACTGTAAAGAGTCAGAAAAAGAACTTCAAGTCAACAGTTGGGTGCTTAAATAATATCTTATCATAGTGTTTTCTTTGAACAGAGCGAAATTACTTTGGTGAAAAGGGTTGATAAATATTATTTCATTCTTAGAAGTATTCGTGGAATACAGAGAAAGCTGTAATATTTTGACAGGTTTATAATCAATATGTCCTGCCACAACTGACCCTTGGAGAAAATGTATGATCTTTATGTGACCCAAAATGAAAATAATTTTGACACCGCCCTCATTTTGGCTCTTGAGGTTTACTTGCAAGAAGTCACCTAAATTCCAAGAGGCCTGTTGGCAAAAATTATATTTAAAAAAATAATTACAGGCAAACACATAACGTTTTAAGAAAAATATCGTAGCCGGTGGCATCTTTTTGTTTAATTAAAATCAAAAACATTCATTTGACCAACATCTCTACTGGTCTTTGCATTTGTCTTTTACAAATGAGCAGCTTCACAAATCCCCTGCCTGTGAGCTCTTTTTAATCTTTTTGATAAAATGACTATATTGCAATTGTTCTATGAGAAACAAATGGATAAGAATCAAAACATACTTTAGCAATAAGATAAAGCCAATAACATAGATAAATCTTTTCATTACAGATATGTATGTTCACTAGCTTTATGTTCAATGGGACATGTCAGCAGTTTTGGTTGTTTACTCCCAGTACTGTTAGCAAGCTGCTCAATATGCTAATGGCATAGCATATTGCCATTAGCAATTTATGAACCATTACAGGGAAACTGTTCATCCGCCGTCATCGGTGGCCATGCTAACTAGCCTGGACATTCGTGGCAGGCTCTGCTATTGGGACCCAGCTGTGGTGGAGCAAAGAGCAAGGGGAAGAGTGTGAACAGCAAGTGCACAAGATTGATTGACAGCACTAAAACCCTCCTCCTGGCTCTGATTGTTTGTTCCTGACCAAGCTGTGTATTTCTGTAGTTAGCACCGGGAGCAATGGGAGAAGGCAGAGAAGCTGAATTATTTTAGATCATCTGCCTTGTACTGTGACAATATACTGACTGTTTTAACAAATATGTAAAAATAACTAAATACAAATAGCTTCTTTTTTTTATATAAAAGTTGCACACCTCAACTTTAAAAGGCTACATTTATGAAAGTGCTGCAGGGGAGGCGGGGGCTCATATTCCACTATCTAAACAAAAAAAAAAAGTTAGCCGTTTATTCCAAAATGAGTAAACATGTTTCTAAATGAAATAATCAAGATTTCAACCTGCTATTCATATGACAGACTCAGTCTTTATATATTTTTCTTCTCAACATTAGTTCTTCAAAACGTATTTTGAGTGTACATTTTCAGGTCATATTTATTTCTATGCAGTACTTTGGATGTTCAAACACTCTTCAAATTGTACGCAACACTCCAGTTTGCACATTAAAAAGATGCTTGTTTTTTTATCAACAACTGTCTCCAATAGGTGTGATTTGTAAACATCAGAAGTTTTTACTGCAAGTTACCATGTATGGCAATGGTAGACCAACAGAAGCTGTCAGGATCTGTGTTTTGTCTGTTTGCTCCCCATTGGCTCCCTGCTGGAGTGGCCTGGAGCAGCGCTGCGCACCTGCAACACATTTGGTCATCAGCCAGAGGATTTCAGAAGCTGCGAGACCTCAACTCTCCGCCAGATGATTACTCACCAATGGTAGTCCCTAGCTTTGTGGTAGTTCTCCTGAGAAATCTCTACTTGTGACGTCTTTGAGAAAGCTCAGCTTGTCTTTTCTGCCTCGCTTCCTGATCTCTGTTTCTCGTCCCAGGTACTCCGTTAAACTCGCCTGCTTCCAGGACAAGAACCAAACCGAAAGCTCACCTGCAGCTCCAAGCCTCACCTGCCTGCCTGCGCTCCTCTCATTCCCCCCCTACAGACCAGAAACTCGCCTCAGACTCCTCTGTTTGCCCAGATTCCTGCTTCCCTCCTCCTCCCTCTGAGGAACCTTCAAGGGAACGTAAGCCTGTCTCACTTGACTAGGCTATATTCCTAGTCATATACAGCCATTGTCAACATATCCCACAGTCTCTAATCCATCTCTCCGACTTCAGACGAACCTCAGACCAGACCTAAGAAGGGAACTCCTGTTGTACCTATATATTATGGACTGTAAATACATTTCTTTAATTACTTTGCATCCTGCTTCCGATTCTGCATGTGCGTCAGAAACCTTCGTTCAAACATGACAGAAGCAGGTTGATCCCGTTCATCAGAAAGAACTCATTGTGGAGAGAGCAATTGAGCTAAAAAAAATATGTCTTTTAATTATTTAATTATCTTTCTGTGTTAAACACAAATGGGGAAAAAAAAACAAAAAACATTAATAATAAATTTATTATTAATGTAATAATGTTTATTATTAATGTTACTGCAAACATGACTACAAACTATTAAGTAAAAAAGTTTAAGCATCCATCACAATTTATAAAAGGCAAACATTATCACAAATTGACTGGCTAAGGTTGTTGCCGTCAACATATTGGACCTTAAAGTAAAAGTCTACAATAATGTGACATCAGCTGATGATGATTCTCACACAGCCAGCCTGTGGTCCTCTTGTGCCATTTAATTTCTGCTCATACATGTTCTAGCTCTCAGAAGCCAGACCAGGTACAGCGAAAAGACAGAAAATCCAGTCTGTTTTAGAGTAAGCCAGCATCCTGCTTCTTCTAAGTCGCATTTAGTTTAAAAGAAAAAAAAAGTTCCCTCAAAGAGAGGGATAAGAACTAAGTTCAAAGAGGGCAGCATATAAGCAGAAACTTATTCCTCTTCTCAGTAAATGTAGGGTTGAGTTGTTACTGATCAACGTAATATCCTGGGGTTGTATGTTACCACTTTTGAGTAGCATAAATGTTAAGAACTTTTGTTTAGGCCCATATTAAATAAATACAGATGCAAGTTTTGCAACATTTATTTTATTTTTATATTTATATTTTTTTTACTGTCACTTATGCATCATTATAAGTAAATGGTTTCAATTCAGTATAACCACAGCATATACTGCCACAAAGGCAGAATTTTACCACTCACCAATAATGCAGCCTACCTGGGAAATATCTTACATTTACCCAACAGAAACCAGCAGCATAGCCATTTCTTCAAATCGTATTATTTGATGCAGTTTGGTCCTCATGAAGGTAGAGATTTGAAAGCACACACACACACACACACCCCCACACACCTACATAAACACCAGCATTGGGGGAGGAAATAAATGATGCACCTGTATGCAGCTTTGAAAATTCCTCTTGAGTTGGATGGATGGAAGGCCCTGCTACAGTCTTTATTCATTGTGTGGCTCAGGGGAGAAGGAGAGGAAACGGGAGTGAATAAAATGTGGGCAAGCACAGATTTATGTTAAAAATGACACAATTAGTTCAACTCTGAAGTGCATGTTAGTCACGCATGGCTTCTCTTCTTAGACTCACATGAGGTGATCAGACAAGCAAATACTCCCAGGGCCTCGATGTATACTCGAGTGAAACGAACGCACGTGTGCATGCGTATGTGCACTCTCACGCAAACAAAAACCCCACTAAATACAGCGGCAAAGGTATGACAAAAAAATATGCAATCAACCCTACAATACAAGCCTTTTTACTCTCTCATGCAGACCTCCATGAACAATACTAACAGCGTCAAAGTTTATTTGTAATACAAAATGCATTGAGAAACATACATAAAAATATATATTTATATAATACACACACACATGTAGCACAGAATAATGCCGGCACAACAGTAAATCATCTCACAAGTGTGGAAAACACTGCTCTAATTCCAAAGCCTCTTGCACTGAAAAATTGATCCTTATTTCCAGGGCAATGCACTTTGAAACAAAAGGGGAATAGGAACTTAATATGCAGGAAATGAAGAAATGAAAACTACAGAACACGGAGCACTTTGAGTTTGCAGTTTCAAAGCCGGGAGAAACGAGCGTTTGAATTTCCCACCCCCCCAAGAGATAGCAAGGGAAAGGCAGAGCCTGATTTTATTAATTTCATCTGTAGTTATGTTTCTCCTGAATAAAACATTAATACTCCCAGGAACAAGGGAATAACAGAAACAGGAAAAAAAAAGAGACTGCTTCTTCTCTTTTAATTAGCAAGCACAACTCTCTCTCGCTATCTCTAGCCGTCCCAGCTAGCTATCTTTGTATCACCCCTTCAAGTGTTTCTCTGTCAATCAAGTCACTCTTCCCCTAACTGGAATGAAAGGAAACTCTTTGTTAACTTTAAAATCACAGCACTCGACTTCATGATGACATCTTGAAGCTGCTCCCCATAAATACCGCTAAAGACTATAATGTGCGATGCAGGAAAGAGAAATGCGAAAATTAGTTTCCTCCATCTGGAAAGTTTAGTCTTTTAAGTTCAACATGCTTGTTCTTGATCCAGCCACATTTTATAAACTCAGACAGCAATGGTAGGTGTGTACTGACCTCATCGCCTGTGTAATTTCACATCGCATTAGAATAAAAATCTTCTCATCAAGCAAAGCTTTAATACATGACTGAGAATCAAAATCCATGTAAGGGAAATGACACCAAAGCAATTAATCCCAGCGGATACATGCGTAAAATGTTCTAATGATGCATCTCAATCCCTTACAGAAATAAAGGAAATATCCTAGCATGTAAGGTCAGTCGATAGTTAACAACTTTTTTGCAGTTTTAACATTGGAAACCATAGCTGACAGACAGTCAGATAGAAAACCTCTTCTCCAGAGGCCAAAAACAATGTATGGAAATAGAAAGCTAATAACACTGCAAGGTGAATGCCCAAAATCCATAAGTTCCACCCTGGCATAAGAGAGATTTCAGAGATCATAATATTGAGCTATGGAATCAAGGTTCTTGAGAGCATGTTTAAGGGATGGTTGTGCGAGTTTTTTAACAATTCGCACAAACACACGCGCACTCATGCACGTACACATGTATAGTCTCCTCTGCCATTGCCCCAGGGTGCAGCCAGTATGAGATCACACTGGCAGGTTCACTTGTAAAGCTGCAGCTTTAGGCTTTCAGACAGAGAAAACTACAGACGGCTGCTGCTGCAGGTAGAAACACTAAGCTTGAACAGTTGCGTTCCAAAACAAGCTATTCCCCGTTTGAGAATGTGTGACAAAATGATTGCTAGCATGAAAGTGAGGCTTACATTTGAATCTCACTGATGTTGGCATTCCTCTGCATTTTTACCTATTAAAAAGTACCCTAGCACAAGTGCAAACATTTAGTATATACTATTCTGAACATTTTTTTTTGTATTTCACTGGCTAGATATCTGATCGTATATGCAACATGCTGCAAAAATCTTTCATGCTTTTAACTATTTAACGGTGAGTTTGTTTTTTTTTGTTGTTGTTTTTTTTTGTGCAAGTTCCTCTTTTTCAGCTGTGTAAATACCATCATATACCTGAACTAATGTGTTAGCAATGTGCACATCAAAAAGGAGCTTGAAAAGTTATTTCTGTTTTTATACACTGTAGAATTGAAAAACGTGCATTGGGTTGTGTCTGGGAGAGGGAGTAAGGGAGGAAGAAAATGGAAGGAAGTCTGAGGTGCAACGAGGGTGAGAAACTTTTTTGCCAAGAGTGAAGGGCCTCTAATGATTGAGAGGGATTACCAGAGCAGCCAGTGGACTGGGAAAGGGAGAGAGCGTAGGATAAAGAGGTTAAGAGAGAAAGTAGCCCAGTGTATGAAGGGCAGAAAGATGACAAAGTGAGGGGAGTCTGTGTCTGAAACTAATGTGCAGATTTAGGGCAAAAATAAAATAAAAAAAAAAACTTTTTGAATCCCCAAGTAAATAATTTAGAATAATAATAATGCTAAATAATTTACAGTATGCCTACCATCACATGAATTGCACCTTATTGTATTATAATTTGAGTAAAATTCAACTGTACATTACTGAATATCAATTGGTCTTTCTGATTGTATTTTATTGGTATGAACTGCACTGATAATATATAATCTAATATATATTTATATGTAATTGGATATGAAAAGGACCAATTTGTTTTTTATAGTGTATTATAATTACTAGCAGTAGCTGTATTTAATTATGTTGTTTTCTTTTTCCTATTTCATTTCACCTCAGATAATATCAGCAAACTATTTTCTTTTTTTATTTAAAGTGATTCCCATTATAAGGACGAAATTCAAATCCCTTAACCTGTGAGTAAAAAGGTTCATCGTTGTGTGTAAAATACAAACAAGCAAGCATAAATGAAAACCAAAGAAAACGAAAGAGTGCATTGCTACACAAACTTAAGTGTGCAATGCTGAGCAGCAAATAGAAAGAAAGGGGAAAAAAGAAGCATGTCTTTCTCAGAAACTCATTTAGACAGCACTGTTACTCGAGGTTGCGAATGATAAAATTGAATAGGTCTGAAATCTAAAAGAGCATTACATTGAACATACTGAAAAGCTTAAATATGCATCTTATAATACAAAACATCCTCACTTGCAATTACTTTAGTCATTGTATCTGCAAACTATGTTTAAAATTGAAATGGTCAATAAAATGAAAAATCGTTCAAAAACGATTTAAATTTATAGTTACCGATCAACATAGAAACGGGATACAAAACCTTGAACATACTTCACTAACTTTATTGTTCATTATAAATGGATAGTTTTTAAAAGTTGTAAATCACTATTAAAAGCATGCCAAATTTTAGCAGAAGCGCCAAAAAATTGTGTGTACATTTTTTTTTTATTCTTGTGCTGAGCTTCCACCATTAAATCCAAATTCAGCACAAACTTTTATTCAATTTATCAGGTACATATTTTTGCATATATTGTGTTTCACTAGCTTGAAATAGATACATTTATACATTGTAGTGTTATAAAGACATGCTGGACTCTGTGAAACATTGAAATAAAATGACTGAATACAAGACATAGACATCATCTCTCTCTCTCTCTCTCTCTCTCGCTCTTTCGCTCTTCTGAGTTGTAGTCTGTGCGATTCTGTGGTCTACCTATGCCTCCTATTGGTCTGACTGCTGCAGTCCACAACAATCTCAGTCCTTTCATAGGACATGGAAGGAGGGACAGAGGGAGGGAGCCAGGAAACAGGGATGACAGACGAGGAAAAATACTAGCGAAGGGAGGAATGATGGTGGGTGACAGGGTTGGAGAGGATGAGGCGGAAAAGAAAGAAAATAGGAAGTCTATGGGGAAAGATGGGGTGGGTTGGGAGGAAACAGGGTTGTTGTGGGCGGCGGGGGGAGGATAGAAGGTGGGCAGGGAGGGAGATATTATGAATGTTGACCACTGTCCCTCTACATAAATCTGCACATTAACTGCTTCAAATGAGGCTCCCCGTGTTTTCTCATCTTCTCCTACCTCACCACCCTTCTTCTCCCCTCTTTTTCCGCCACACACACACCAACGCAGTCCGACACCATAACCCCTCCCCCCCCAGTCGCCATCTCGCATCTGATTGGGCAATGTCATTTATAATGTCTGTCCACATCAGGGGACATTGTAGGGACCTCGGTCCTAACAACACCTCCCCCTGTCACAACCCAGTGCCTGATGGGAAGAAATAAACCAACTGCCATGCCTCTGAGAAAGCGACAGCGTCACACAGCTAATATCGACAATGAGTAATGGCACTTTGCTATTACAACTTCGCTGCTTCTCATCTGCCTGATAAACATTGGGGAATTGAAAAATGCAGAGGCAAGATGTTAATCCTCTTTCACAGCCAAAATAAATGCATTACAAAGACAGACAGAGGAAAATGGAGGTCTGAAATGTTAAAAAATAAATAAACAAAATAAAACATACACAATTTGTCTCATTGCATGTGTTGATAGGACACTACCAAAAACAAGCAGGGGAAAAAAATCTGAGCAAAACATAAAACTATAAGAAGTGAAAAAAATCATTAGACTATTATGAACAATTGACAAATTATACATGTCTTGATGATGCAAAGATGCATATTAAAATGTTTAACAATTTAGGCCAAACTGTTAATTTAAACCTGACGAGATACAGGTTTAAATTAACCTTTTCATTTTGCAAATGTATTTTCTTCTGACCAAAAACAACAGTAACATGTTGATGTTTTCCAGCGAGAGCCCCGACCCGGTAGAGATTCTGTGGACGCAGCTAAACATTAGGGCGATGGCAAGGAGGCCATCAAAGACTTGGAGATCACATCCAAATATATAAATTTTCATTTATTATTGTGAAGGATAAACAAACAAACAAAAAAATAACAAGGGTTGTTTTTTTGTTTGTTTGTTTCATTGTAGGTAAATAAAAACAAATAGAAATATATTCCAGCACTGTTTGTGTGCTGGCAGGATTTTGAAAAATTTCACGTGTTTGTATAAATATGAATACATATCCATATGTAAACATGTATAAACACTACACACACACACGTATATTTTATTTATCTATTAATTATACATAAAAGTATAAATGTTAATTTGTTAATTATAATAATTACTAACTGAATAAAATTTAACTTCATACAGCCATATATATATATATATATATATATATATATATATATATATATATGTATGTTCTCAATCGTAACTTAATAATTCTCAACTATTAAGTTTGGAATTATTACAATCAAATTCAAGACATTTTAATGGCACATAGTTACAATAATTATGTTGAAGTGTCCTAAAATAATATATTTAATAACTTACTGTAACTATGCTAAATAAAAACAAATATTGCTGCATATAATGCTCACACCATTTCATATTTTGTTTTTAAATCCCCCTCTCCCTCCTCCACCAATAATTATAACAAACAAATCTGATCACATAACTATCAAAATATAAATGTTTTTTTTTTTGTTGTTTTTTTTTTTGCCATGTTGATGTTTTCAAGAGCAGTTAGGTGGGAAACCTATATTTGCTCCTATTCTTCTCTGTATTCTCATCACTTTACATCAAACAGATGAAAGATTGAGTGAAGCCTTTGAGGAAGGCTGCAGGGCCACTGACTCCCTTCGTACAACCACTGTCACCTCCTCAAAGGCAGCTTGACTCCCACATACAACTCATGAACATTAAACGGGCCCAAAGAAATAACTAACAACCACATTTTTGACCACACAAAAAAAGGGGGCTGCCACCAATTTGCATTGCCATCCTGATGTTCAGCGGTGAGCAAGCAATCTCCATGTGTAATGAGTGCGTTGTTTGCCACTTTCTTCCCTCTGGTCAATAATCACCAGCCATGGCAGCCTGAAGAGAGTCTATTTTAGGATAGAAACCCCCTGCTTCACAAAGCTTAACTCAGCCATAAACACACCAACTTTTTTTTTTTTACTAAGTCTTTCTTTCTCTGTCTCTCCGGGTAATCTCACTTTTGTTGGCTGTGAAGAGAAAGGTGAAGCGCAGGAGTAGGACAAAAAAAATAAAAAATCTGGGGCCAAAGCCAAGGAACAAGTTCCCGTCATGAAGGATCAACATGGCCACCTCTCTCTCCCCCCCCTCGTTTAATCGTTTATCATCAGCCACCTTCTGCTGCCGGATCTCACACGACCCAAATCCCAGAAACCCCTGCCCGATTGTTTAACTCACATGCTCACAAGTCTACCAGCTTGACCAGAAACAGTCAGGCGTATTGTTTGGTGATCTACAGGAGCTGCTTCATGCAAATGTTTGTATCGATGCCTAAAAAGCCACCGCTGCAGTCCAAAGGCACATCAAGGAAATGAGAGAGCAGGCCAAGCCTTTGTGTGCGCCGTGTACAATAAAGGGAGGATTTAGAGGCCTTGCCGGCCGACCGCAGGGGAGGAACAAAATGAATGAAGTGAAGCGGTGTAGGGGTTGGGGACTCTGCAATGGTGGGTTGGGTTGGGTGTGTGGGGACTTGCTAATGCGGCCCCCCACCCTCAGACACTCCAACCCTGCCACCTACACGCGTTCATTGCTGGACAGCCCATATATAACGCGGACACGTTTGGTCTCTCTAAAAGGTCACAAAAGGGTAAAACTTAAGAGGAAAGATGAGAGCAGTGCTGTCATAAAAATAGAAAAAAAAACCCATGTAAGGGGA
Organism: Brachyrhaphis roseni; assembly: GCA_903066815.1. Taxonomy (NCBI): domain Eukaryota; kingdom Metazoa; phylum Chordata; class Actinopteri; order Cyprinodontiformes; family Poeciliidae; genus Brachyrhaphis; species Brachyrhaphis roseni. Next base: position 16,475 of record CAEFZY010061919.1, read on the forward strand.
GAATAAGTGGCTATTCCTCTTAAGCCCTGGATAAAATATTTCGGATTCAACGTTGCAGAGTCCCTGCCAGCAGGGGTCTGGATTTACTGCCGAGGTCAAATCCCAGTGTCGATCAATAGTCAATCGTTGTTATCAAACACCAATTACATGAAGACAATGTCCCGACATGCAGCATAAATGGCTTTGAATTTGTCATTTCTCAGCAGATTGTACCTTGTGGTCAATCTGTGAAACTTTACAGCATTAATAATTTGAATATTTGTTCTTTTAGCAAAAATATTAGGAATCTGGATATATTTGCATTATGCATCTTGTCTGTCTGCAACATTCATATATAATTTTTGTTTTTGTTACACCGGGGTTCTGTTGAAGACTTGACTTGTGGTGTAACGGGAGCGCTTAATAAATATGAGAGGTTTATACTTGAAAGCCCCATCATCCCCCTTAATGCATATCCATTTGTTTATTGAAAAGACTCTTCATTAAAAACAAGTTGGAAGGGGGAAGAAAAATGAAAAACAATAATTATGTTGATGGCTTAAAAATCGCATCAAAATTAAGACATTTATCAGAAGCAAGTGCTCTGTAATCCCCTAAGTGCTTAGTGAAGTCCTTTTATAATGCCACAGACATCACTGGCAAAAACAAAGGCAACTCTCAAAGAATCTCCTCACATGCTTTTTTCACCCATCCATCTATCCAGTTTTTTTTTTTTTTTACCGAAGCTCCATGTTTCTCTCTTTCTGCCCTTTCCCCTCGTTTTTTCAGAGAAATGGGTCTAATTGCACCTGAAAAGAAGAAAGGGAACAATAAGAGGGCACCCTCAAAAGCAAATCTCTTTGAGATTGAATTCTGAATTTCCTCTCCTGTTTTATTACTTTCTCTTTTAAATTTCAAGGACGTTCGGACGCCATGTCTCTCAGGCAGCGAGTCTCTTGTTCCATTTTTTTTTTTCTTCCTCCCCCCCCCTTGTCTCTGGACAGCTTACCGCGGCCCAGATATGCATCTCTGACCTGTATGTTAAATTCATAGTTTCAGCAGTGACATCAGCAATGCCCGGACAACTGAAGGAAAAAAGGGAAAAATGGTGTGTCTGTATATGTGTGCATGTATGTGTGTGTCACTTGGGGGTGCAGGGGGGGTGTTTGGGCCATGGGGTGATTTTTCTGCCCCCGTAACCATGACAACCCTCATCTCGAGACCGTTAGAAGAGAAGGGATGGCGACTCACACTCAGGGAGATACTGATGTCTGAGGTCCCCCTGATTTCTTTTGTTGTGCATTTATTCTGTGTGTGTGCGCCGTCATATGAAGACTTGGACACTTTTGTGTGTGGTGCAAAAAATGATTTCTATATGTCATTTAACATGAAATAATTTTATCCTTTTCAAATTTTACTGTGCACTTTTTTCCTTAAAAAATTAATTGCTGATATGTTAATAAATAAATTTTTAAAAATGATGAAGAAGCAAAATCTAAACAATAAAGGCCTTCAGTGATTGAATACTGACTGAATTTAATATTTGTATTTAAAAGAGAACTCCTGCTCATGGATCAGTGGCGTACAATGCTAAAAACGAATAATTAAATAAAATTGCATCTTGACTCTCATCATCCAAACACTGTCACTATGATCAACAAGCCTAAATTGCATCTCCAGTCATAAACATTTCTCACATCAAAACCTATATGGCTATCTCTCAATTCATATTTGACGCAGTTTAACATACGTAGGCAGGAATCTAGATAGAGGAATATGAATGTCAGAGGGAACATTTTAATCATTTGGCAGGGTTGGAAGCCCAATCTCCAAACATCCACATTTTGACACACAATCTCCCTCTCTCGTCCCGCCCTCCCTTCTCTCTATCCTCTGGTTTCATCATCTCATCTCACACCCTTCGCGTCTCAGGGACCTATTAAATCCCCCCTCCCAGCCGCACCAGTGTACCCCCTCCCCCTTCCACTTCCACTGCCCCTCTCCCCCTTTCAAATGTCACCTTCATTTTTCTGTTCATATTCTCGGACTGCAGTTCCCTGTAGATAGTTTAATTCTTTTTTTTTTTTTTTTTTTTTTTTTTGCCGTCTAACCGTCACCTTTATGGCCTGATATGGTCACCGTGGTCTCTTCTTCACAAGCACACATTGGCTTGACGCCGAGTCTCGGTGCTGATGAGGCCTGCTTTCGTGACGCTTGTGTGTTCATGCAGAAATGTGCGTAACAAGATGTTATGTCTAAAACGGGCTCTTTTGTTTCCCTAAAACCTTTTTTATGTGGGGACAAAACATGATCAAGAATTGTACTTCAGGGTCTTAATCCACTCAACTATCAACAAACTGACAAAATAACTGTGATCCGTTTTTGCCCCCGGCTGGATCAAAGTTTTCTTAACTGCAATCTCATGATGTAATGGATTAACTGTTCATAAAAAACAGCACTATGACTGGTTTGCGTTAGCGTCTGTTCGTATGGGCTCGCACAGTTTTGGCTGACAGGAGTTCTTTGTCTGCCAGGCCTTGTGGAGTTCATCACAAAGTCTGGTTGGGTGTTTTTCTTTTTTCTTCTACTTTTTCTTTCTCCCCCAATTTTACAGACAAGCATAAATTCCTGGACTTTTTAATGAAAAATGTATATATTAAAATTGTACCATTCCGTTTATGCATTGAAATAGTTTACGCAGCACTGTTTTGTGCATTAAGTTTAGAAACTTAGCAGAAGTGATGTGACAGGGTCTTAATGTTGACAGAAAATGTCCCAATTAGTTTCAAAAACTTCAAGACCAAAGTGGCAGACAACTCAGGACATATATCTGTATCTGTTGCTTCGGGGTTCTTTTTTCCAGACAAAATTATTGTGCACGGTTTGAGCAGAGCTTTGTGTCACCGAATAAAAACACATACGGGCGTATTGGGGCAGTGATGCACCTTCCCGTTAATGCCCCTTGATAATGTCACATCTCTACAACACAGTATTATAGTTTACCTTTTCTATCTCTCGCACGCACACATGCACACTCACCGCAGGCTGTGGAGACTCCAGCTGCTGCCAAGCGCTGCATGAGGGCATAAATTGTCAGGTGTTGGCCAGTAATTCTAAAATGCAATCTTCTCTGCTGCTTCCCTGCTATCTCACTCTCTAAATTTTCCACCTCTCTTCAATGTCCCTCTGTTCTTTCTAAAGCGCCTTCTGTCATTGTTTGTCTCTTTACCTCTCTCTTCATTCTGCATCTACAAATGTTCGCTTACCCTTATTTCCTTTCTGTCGTTCTAGATGTCCATCCCGTCTCTCCCTGTCCGTCTCACCGTCTTTCTCTTTGCATTAATGGACAGGTAAAGGTCGCATGATAAATGCGTCGCAAACAAGTCAGAGTGTGTTAGATTATAGTTGTGGACTCCTGCTGGTGAGTTTTGGCACCAAACCCACTGACATAAAATTGTGTCCCTGTTCTTTATAATTCCGCATTATGCTTAAGCAGCTGCACAACAAATCAAAGTTACAATACATAGTAACAGAAGAAAAAAAAAGAGAAAACATTGGGATTGAATCCTAACTGTTGTGTTAACATCAATAAAATAATAAATTTTGTATGCCAAAATGACAGAATAAAGCAATTAATAAAGTTTTTGCTTGCCCAGAGTTTCCTGATGTTTCACGAGCATGTATTTCCCTACATTGTTTGCACACGAGAAAAAAAAAAAGAAAAAAGAAGAAGGTTGTCACACAGTGTAAAGCTTTTTCTCTTCTCGACTCCAATGACTGAGAATCAGTGCCTTAAAAGTTAGAAGCAAAACCAGAAGGATAAAGTTTTTCCTTACTGACTAAGGAGCAGAAGCAAAGTTTTTGAATACCATTACAGTCATTCTCAAAATTCCACATGACAATAGACGAGCAAAGGTAGATTCCACATCTTCCCAAAACATGTCACCATACTAAACAAAATCTCTACGTAGGTCATGGGCGCACCAATGGAATAGATTGTTTACATCTAAAACCAATGGAAATACATTAAGAACTGAAAAAAAAAATCATACAAGCTAGAAAACTAAATAAATCTGTTTCATTTTCTTTTTCTGTTATTTATATCATGGCAGTCTGCCATGATATAAATAAATGTTGCTTTGACTTTCTTCTGATCATTAGCACTTACATACCACAATTAAGGAGAGAGGAAAGAACCAGTGTTCAATTGAAAAACAGTAAAAACATGAAATAAAAAAGAGAGGCAAAAGGGCCAAAAAAAAAAAACGACTTCTCCAGCAACAACACATCTACACACCCCTGTAGAGATGGACTCGGGGAGTGTATGAAAGAGAGAATGAGACAGAGATAGCAGGTAGAGAGAAAGACTATTTGTCTCCTCTCTTGACACAGTGGGATGATAATGCATTTTAATGACAAGGTCTGGGACTGGTTTCACGAGGAACTGAAACACACACACACACACCCACACAACAAGGGCACAGGAGCTATCACCCTTCACAGCCTCCCCTCTTGCTCTCTTAGCACATTCTTTGGTCAAACCCAAGGAAGCAGCTCACCAGGCTAGACATCATTCGCTGTTCTGAGAGGCAGACAGGGAGGGAAGGAGTTCACATAGAGAAATCAGCAGGAAACTTTGGAAGAAGGCAATTTAGAAGCAATCAGAGAAAAATTTGAGGTGGATTAGGTTGAGGGTGTGTAGGAGCGGGGAACCAACGCTGTATCCATCTGTCTATGAGAGGCCTTCATCAGCAGTCATCTCCTGGCCGGCCAAATCAATCTCTCCTCCTTACTCCCCGCTTTTCCTCCTTTACCTTCATGCTATCTATCCACTCTACTCCAGTTCCCTCTCCTCCACTAATCTCCTACTCCCCTCTTGTACTGCTCCCAAACATTTTACACTCAGATTCAGTCAGATGGTCTTATCAAGGGCAACCTGAAGAGACAGAACACTGAGCAGCCGGCGTGTTGCTCAAGAGCACATCAACAGCCCAGTTGATCTGCTCTTTACCACATCAAAAAAGCAGACCTTCAGCCTGTGATGTGTAGGTCGATTTCCACTGGGCCACTTAACTATAACTGCTCCCTTTCTTCCATTTCCTTCATAAGAACTACTTTTGGAGAGTTAGTGCCCGTGTCGGTTTCTTTCCATGTACATGCGTGAACCATATGGACTATATGTGTGTAAATTATGATGTGGGAGTTAGTATGAGCTACGCAGCAAAGCACAGACTGTACAAAAAAAAAGAAAAAAATGTATGGCCACGGTAAATCTCTACTCTAAAATGAACTGATTTGGTCTCCCGACACTATTCGCTCAATTTCCTACATTATCTTCTCTCTATCATTTACCATACATCCGTTATCATTGAGACTCATTTATGAGAACCTATTTCATCTTTAGAGAATTCTCAGATGATAGAAAACTGATCTCCTCTGCTCTGGTATTACTTTTGACTGTCGTCCAATCTGAAAGCGGGCAGAGTTGAAATTGCTTTAATATTCCCTCAGTTTCAACGTGTTGCTGGCATAATACTTTGTATTTCAGCAGCATGGTCACGGGGATCGCTAACAAGAAAAGAAACCACGATAACTTTAAATGTTTAAACTTATAAAACAGACCTTGTAACCTCTTGCAACAAAAGTGCGCTCAGGCAAAGTGTCCAAATCCAACAGATGGCTGCAAGAGCTGCTCTGGAGCAAACGACAAAACTCTGCAAACTTTCTAAATGTGACTGTGTATTTGATTAACTTCTCTCTGCAGCCTCTCCCTAAGTGTTTGCTTTCTTCTTCCTATATGAAACACCCTCTTTTAATACAATGACATCCACATGTTAAAAAGATCAAAGCCCAGCTCAGAACTCATAACTTCTTGATTATTGACAACCATATTTTGTCTGAAGAAACAACATGGAAATAATCAGTTCATTAAAGATTGTAGAGGAAAAAATGCCATTAATCAGCACGTCTTCTCATTTCTTAAGAACAACATGGAGGAAAGTAACGCAAAGTAAGTGATAAACTAATTATACAGTGGACCATATTTGCTGACTAAGAGTTCAGCGGAAATATCCCTGATATTAAACGAAAAGTTATCTTGTATCTCTTTAATTCCTTATGGTTGGAGCGAAATTAGATATTTTAAAATTTGTTTTGGGGATTTTACGACCTTTTTTCAAATCCAACAGAGAAAGGGAAAGTTCTAAGGTTATGACTTCATTGGGTCTAACACTTGCTGCTGATTCATTTGTTGGTAATGTGTACCAACAAAGATGAACACATTACCATCTGACTGATTTTAGGTGCATTTGACTAGAGGACCCAAAATGTTTTTTGTTTTTTTTTGTTCCCAAAAATGTTTCTTTGACTTGGACATTCTTTGTGAGCATTTCCACACTCAGTTTCAAAGCAGGGTCGTAGTCACTGAGTGCTAACTCTTTCCCCTGCAGTGGTGTCAGCCAAGCTTCCACTCAGTGGCCGAGAGTGGGAGAGAAAGGCTTCCACTGGGAATTAAAAGCTATGATTTTCAGCAATAAAGCGATAGCCAATGATTCTGTCACAGCAGTTACAGTTTGTAGCTTAGAAAGTAACTAGAACTTCAATGGAAATGTGTAACTTTAACCAACTTTAAGGTGATTTTGCCAACACAGACTTTGGCATTCTGTTGCTTCTGATGCAAGAGAGGACGAATGAAAGCTGCGGTCTGAATTAAAATCTAGCGTTTTAGTCAATGACCAAATACAAAGAGCTTTTTACCTTTTTCAAAGATACATCTTATAAGAATTATTCATTTTTATTCTCCCAAGAAAAATGGGAGAATGAAATTGTGTGCGGAGCGCTGTTTTGCGGATTGAAAGTGTTACCTATACTCAATCATGTCACAGGATTAAAGAAAGAATAAAACATTTTCACAATGTAATAAAATAAAAAAAATGTAAAATAATATAGACCATCCCTTGTTCAATCTGATATAAAATGTTAAAATAGATTATTTCAAAGATTTAGAATTCTGACATAATCTGAAGGGCATAAAAATTTCTGCTTTGATTTCTAAGTTATTTTGAGAGAAAAAAAAATCTTGCAGAAACTCAATGTTCATCTTAACAAAATCAGTAATTCTAACTGATGAGGTGAAATGGGCAGAAGAGCTAAGATTCAGCTGGGGATGAAAGATGAAAATGATGGGTTGGTACAAATATATTTTTTGTGAATACATTAAACATTTTAAATTGACCCTGTGAGATTAAGTATAACTTCCGATAAAACACTTTGAAATCCTGGTTAACAGTACAATAGACATAAATATATGCATTTTACAGTAGCAATGTATTAGTCTCAATGTTTATTAGTCTCTATGTGACTATTTCTGCTTAATGTTGGTGTCATTAGCAGATGTTGGCTCATAGCTGGAAGGCACAAGTGATGCTTAATGGTTAGCATTAAACTGCTAACGAAGCGCATGTGAAGCCATGCATACATGACATTTATTACATGAAACAACAACACCAGGGTGCTGCTTGGAGCTAGACACTGATCCCTTGTTGGATAGTGTGCAATTATCTCTGATGTACAACTGTAATAGAGACAAAAGATGAAAGTCAGAAACAAGAGAAGAAAAAAAATGGCCAAAAAGAGATTTATGAATCATAATACAAATTTAGTTTCGTCAATTGTCCAGTATCTGTATAATTTAAATTTTCAATGCACAAAGTAGAAAGCAAACAACATGAACTATGCGCTTTTTGTGAAATTGCATATAAAATCATTATTTTAGTTAAACTCTCAGGTTTTTTAAGCTTTATTAAATATACACTATTGGTACAATTTTGAATGAAGCCAATATGAAATATTCATCAACAAAAAAGAAAAGCAAACAAGCACACTTTTATGTCTGTGTCCCTATAAAGCAAATTAGCAGTGTTTTATAGAAATGTATGTTCATACTATTTAGGGACAACCTAAAAAGTATAAGCCAGAAATAGACTTCATATAAAATATGATTATAATTATTTGCTAAATAAACAAATGCATAAATATATTTGTTTCATGATCCTCATATTATACAGACATGTAATTTTTTTTTTTTTTGCCTTTTTTTAGATCAAGACAGACGCTGTATATGCATGTGACAGGGTGGTAACCGTTACTCTGTCATCAAAATAGATCCAAAGATGGCCGTCGTGCGAAGACTTAAGGAGATCTTTATTTCTCAGTGTGCCTTTGGGCCAGAGTGATAGTGATCTCCTGCTGAGGCGGAATTAGCTATAAACTCATTTTCAGTGCCTTGACCCGGATTATGGAAAAGGTGGGTCATGGAAGATATGACAGTGTCCTTATTAATATTCAATAAAACAATGGAGGGTGATACGCTTGAAAGTCAAGGGCTCAGCAGGTGGGAACTTGTTTGTCCTGTTTGCCGTAAGAAGAGAAAGATTTACTGTTGATTATCGCTATTTTTAATTTAAAAACTCGAGAAAACGTAATTTTTTTAGCCTTTCCCCCCCTGTTTTTTAATATGTCAAACAACAAAGATAAAGAAAATTCAAATTTTTTGAAAGTTTTATTTTTTTTTTAATGATGGAACTTCAGTATTTTCCCCCCCATTTATTTTTCAAAAGGAAAGGTCACGTTTTCCTTCTTGAGCTTAAAAATATTCCATTTCTACATGTGTTATTCCATCTCATATTCAACCCGCAAACATCCACAAACTACACGTGCGCCATCTGAAAACGACAGTAACACGTGCCGCTCCTTAAATGACACAACTCAAATGACTGTGAAGCCGATTGCTTCCAGTCAAGTCCTGCCTGGCGATGTATTTGCGGTGCCGCATTTTCATTATTAAGGAATTGCCGGATGTTTATGCGAGACAAAAGATGAAAAATAAAGAGAGGTAGGGAAACAGAGGAAAGAGTGTGCATAGCATGTGGAGGCCATTATTTTTGGCGTGCTCCAAGGCTGGGAGAATTAGAAAATATCATTCTGTCAGGGTGATTTGATAGTGCGATGAAAAATGTCAGAAGTGGAGATGACAAATCATGGTGCTGAGGAGAGAGGACTGGGAGACAGGGGATGTCATTTGTCATGAGTGCCATTTGACTGCACCCCACCTCCTCCCTCCCTCTCCCTCCCATCTGCCTTCTCTTCCACATCTCACACCCTTCTCCCCCCTTCTTCACTCCTCAACTTCCTACTCTTCTCCCTCCTTCGTTGTCTGCCTGTCTCTCCCTCCCTTTCTCTTTTCATTGTAATGATCTATTTGAACACATTCTACTGCCTCTCATCTTTCTTCATCCTCACCGATCGTGAACCCTCACTCTGCCCCGAGTCTCCCCGATATTGCTTTACTTTCCCAGCTGCTTACATTAACAGCACTGCAGTCATCTAGCTTTGTAATATATATATTTTTTTTTGCCTTTTTATCCATTTCTCACTCAGCGCACAGCAACAAAAGAGCTTTGATTTATTTACGACTAGTTTTCACATAATTTTATCCTTGCTCCTCCCATTTCTTCCGTCTTTCTCCTCACTCTTCCTCCTCCTCAGAGAAATCTCTGGTCTTTGTGAATGGGAAGGATTAGACTGGCATTCAGGGCGGAACGCTCATGAGCATTCGATTGCACAGACACAGCCATGAAGCGCACACCTACACACTTTATGGAACTGCATACATACATACACACGTGCATGGTCAAAATGTCAAGCCTGGTGACATTTAAGCATTTTATCTTGTATGGCGTCTGCTTCAGATCTTGGGGGGAAAAAAAATAATAATAATAATAAAAAGGTTCTCAATGTAAGCTCCACAATAAACATTAAGATCAAATAGCGGTTGACTTGTGAAACTAAAAGTATATATTCAGAAAGGTTTAAGACTAATTTAATTGAAAATTTTGCAATTATTTGCTACCTTTGGTTAAAAAAATAAAATAATAAAACTTTATTATTCAGAACTTTCATTCACTTCAACTCTATCAATTTAGGAATATTTCTTTAAGCCAGTTTTTGACCATTTTTTTCTGAAACCACAAAACTATAGCCTGAAGTTGCTGTGTTCCCTTCTGTGACAGAAATATAAAAGCATACATGCATGAAGAAATTCACATAGACTTTTGTGTATTTTCACATATATGTCCCTGTACACAAGTCCCTATGTGTGCGTCTGTGCATGTATGTCCAAACCTCTTTGCATCTGATGTAAGAAAGCAAAGGGGTGTGGAAAGGGGTTGAGGTGGGGGTGTGGGGGTGGTGCTTTGTTGCGTCTGGCCATCCTCAGTGTAGCGTGGTCTGTGCCGCTGTCCGGGGCCTTAATGCTGGGGTAATTAAGGAACAGCTTCAAGGTTGCATGGACACAAGACAATCCAGGCCTAATGAAGTATCGATCGACCGCATTGGGGCCCATGCTTGGACTAAGGCAAGCTGACATTCATTTAGAGCAGGGCCATTGCAGGACGGCAAACACGCACACATATACAGCACACATCACAAAAGCAGGCTGATGACAATATAAGAGACTCAGCGGCACTCAGTTTTAATCACATGGGAAACAATGAAGAGCCTCGTTTAGAGCCACTGGGTATATTCGTGTGTGCAAGCGCGTGCGTGCGTCCGTGCGCGTGCGTGTGTGTCGCTTCATGCCCGTATCAGTCTCTGAACAACCCAATAGAAGGCTCAAAGCAATCTCCCACTGAAAACAGTACTGATTATACCAATGATGATTATGGTGATAATGATTGTCCTCCCATCAGCACGGTCATTTATGTCTGTTGCATATAAAAAATTTTAAAAAAATAAAGAAAAGAAGTCTGTCACACCTTGCAATCAATGTCATCACAATTTTTTCCAACTGTAGAGTAATAACCCAGTTCGCATCATCTCAACCTGATGTATTTATATTTTAATTTTCTCCTATTTAACTTGGCCTAACAAACTCATCCAGGGCAATTTAGGATGAATTCCATTATGACAACGTAGAATAAGCCAGGACAGTAACAAATACACTTTTGTTTGTTTGTTCTGGTCATGTGTTGGTTCCTGCCATCACTAAAATGTGGCAGTTACTGTGAAAACGCTTGCATACTACAGCAGCATACAGAAAGTTACATTTGCTTTAATAAACTGACTTGCAGTCAATCACATACCTTGGGTGACAATTGGAAATACTTTGAAGGTGCAGAAATTAACTTCTACAATAAAACTTTTTCAATTTAGAGACAGAAGTATTTCGAAGTTTAAAATGAAGCATGAACAGCCCTCTGAGGCTGTGTTCAGCTTGCAAGTTTTAATATTCTGCTTTTCTGATATCCTTTTTTTTCCCAAAAAAAGTTCATTTAGCCAAAATCAGTAAATCCAGCTGACCGACCAAAGTGGGAAAAAATCCAAAGAGTCTGTTAGAGATGAAAGGTAAAAAAAAAATAAAAAAATTGTTGGTTCACACTAAAGACATATTTATGTGTGCTTGAATACATCAAACATTTGACATCAATCCTGTGAGATTAAAAATACCCTATGATAAAAAACATTTTTTTTTAACATTAGAATTTTAAAGGAGACCAACATGAGACTACAATACATTCTGTTGCCCTAAAATGACATGCATGCTCAGAAGATGACAGAGTCTGCACGCTGCAACATGTCACCATTTGTCTATTTGTTTTGAGGTTGTTGAGCAATCAAAACAGCAAAATTATGACTAGCCTCATCTAGAGTGTTTGGGGAAACACACTTAAATAAAGACTCAATTTGGCCTCCACCTGTCTATGTGGTTAGCTTGACCCTGTCAAAATAGTGCGATTCTGCACAGGGTGTGGTCAAAGAGAAGCAGCTGAAACCTGCAACTTTGCATTACTTGTTTTTCATTATTTACCTTTTATTTCATTGCGCGCTGCTTCCCTCATTGAAAAATTGTGAAATGGGAGTTGCATCCCGCAATAAAAAAAAAAGCAAAAAAGAAATCAGATATCCCTCTTTCTTCAAAAAAAAAAAAGAAAAGAAAAATTACTTTGGTCACTTTTGCCAGTAGCATGCGTGCCGCGCAGCCTAAACTGACCTCAGGTGACCTCAACCCCTGTTCTTGCGTTTATACATGTCCAGAATTACTTACATATTCGTATAGAAATGGGACTCTAGATGTGACCATCCGCAGGGTCTGCCGTTTCAGTTCCCACCTCATCTGCAGGCCTTGTGATTATATCTCTGATTGACATATGTTGAGATTCACATCTATTGGCCTACTTATTCACTGATTGAAGACTTGACTTCTCATCTACAGACAACTTTATCAAGGAAGTAGTAGTCAGACAATCACAGTGCCAGAGACAAAGGAATAAAAAGCAGACAGAGAGAGATACACACACACAGATAAAGGATATGAATGATCTTGATTGTAATGGCTATAACTGCTGCTTTTCTTGAAAACATGATGCAAAGACCCCAAATCTCTCTCACTGTCCCTCGCTCCGCTTCACACTCTCCCTCTCTCTCTGACAAACACACACAGACAAACAAAGCCTCACATATTGTAAATCCACACCAAGAAAAACATCTGAGAAAAACTTTGCCATTAAAACATTCATAATTGCACAAAACTGCACTGCTAGCGCTCTTAACTCCCACGACAATAGAGCTACATGCTCAGCGCCTATTATTTCTTGTCCTTGTATTCAAATGTATTTAAATGGGAGATGTTTAGATCCACTTTATGCTGGCAAACAGTCCATCGCTGAGAACTACGCAAAGATCGAGCACTGCCGTCTAGCTTGCATCTACAGTAGAAGCGCAATTTTGAGGATGTAACCCCTCTCTCACCCTCGCATCCCAGCAACTTTTAAACCTGTAGTTAAAGCGCTGACTTCACATTACTATGCCCCCCCACAACCCTCCCTTCCCTTGATCTAGCAGCGTACTGTGAATTTTTGAGCAGCACCAAAATGCTCTCATTTTAACTGATCGCTCCAATCATATGCAAATGTGGCAGGCAGGTGGGGGGATATCTTTCAGTGGTAATTGGCGGTTCTCTAATGGAGACTTTGGGTGTCAGTTGAAAATATGTTTTAAGCCTTAATGAGTTTTGACGGGTCAGATCAGAAAGCGCCTGGGTGTGCAACTGTGCGCAGGCTGGTGCGTATGTGTCTGTGCCACCGCGCTCCACCTGATGCATTTTTAAACAACACCAATTACACCACATGGTGAGTTTTACTGAAACATTTTTATTGTGCAATATCCGTCATATATAGAGACATCAACATTGATTAGATTCACAGTCCCCTCCTGGTGATATTTCAAGGTAATCTAGAATAAAAACGAGAAGAGGGCCTCAAAATGGATGCTAAATGTAAGTGACTGTGGAGGGTCAGTTTTAACCTTTCATATGATAATCTCATGCACTCGCACTAACGGCGTGGAATTCAGGTCAGCTGTTTCGAAAATACGGAATGAATATAGAAGAGAAAACATGAGCATGTTTTTTTAAGTGCTTAGAAGTTGTTGTGTTTTTTTTTATGACCCACATACAATCCCTCAAAACTATTCAAACCCATTAAGCTTTTCTGCTTTTTGTTGAGATGTGACAGACCAATGCAAAGAATCGCATACCTAACAGAAAGAAAAAAGGATTAATTGTAGTGGAAATATTTCACAAATGCAAACCTGAAGTGGATTAGTATTTGCTCTGCCGCCCACTCACCCTTTTACTCACACACCCGTAAACCCAGACTGTCTTCACGTCACCTGGTCTGAGTTTCAGTCATGTAACTTAGAATCCAGTCAGAATCGGGACACAGATTTAATGACGTTGGACTTTGGATTTGACTTGGACTTTCACACCAGTGACGTATGACTTTCGTTGGACTTGAAAGATTTCTTACAAACAGAAATATGTTGCATATGAAAAGCACGAAAAGCATGAAAAGCAATGATGAAACCTTAAGTATGATCCATCCTGCTGTGGCCCCCAAACCCCACCTGCTGCTTGCCAGTATTTCTTTTTTCTTGTTGCTACAACAAGCCCTCTGTTACGTATCTGATTTTCTTCAGTATCCTTTGATGACAGCACAGACTCACATGTTGGTAGAGAGGTCCTGTCACTCAGTGCTATCAGGGAGGTCTGCATATAGATAGAAAAATGTGTAGAAAAAAAAACTGCCAATGGCATATGCTATAATGCAGCACAGCTTTGTCTATAATTTTCAGGTATCTTATGTAAAATTTTGAAAATAAAAAAATAAATTAAACTGTTTTGCCCTCCCCTCTCTCCTTCTATGTCAAACAGGTGGGTCACCCCTAGAAAGTATATTTCTTTTTTGTATTTTTCCCCACGTGTAAATTTGTTACAAATTGCCTGCTTAAATACAATACATTTTTATTTCGATGATCCCGTGTTTTATTTTTTTCATTACTTATAGTTATTAAATTCTCAATCTCCACATCTAGCAAAAATGATTAAGAAAACCATAAAAACTAACGTAGGGAAGTTAAACACGTCAAACCTCCTTTAGACATTTAAACTTAAACAAAAACTGATGAATCAAAGCTTATAAAGGCACTAACGTATGCTTAATGTCACCTTTACAGCTATGTTTTTATGCTGAATAATTTAAACTGGGCGCCATAAAAGAGACAAGTTCTAACCCGGTGCAAACCAACAAAAGATTACAGGCTGGCTTTTAAATCAGATGTTTAGCAGTGTTGTCAGTAAACCTCGCCAAAGATTTTTAATTAATTCAGATGATAACAGATTGCAATAGAAATACTAGTAGTGCTACATGCTACCTATAGCACTTTGAACTTCCTTGTTGCTGAAATTTGCTATACAAATAAACTTCGTTGATTGACATTACACTTGCAGGTGTAAGTTGTTCTAAAGCATGGGGCTGAAAACAATTACTAGCCTCTCTTTGCACATTTTCATCTTTAGAAAACATGTATTAATTTCCTTCCACTTTGCAACAATGGACTACTTTGTGTTGAGTTACAATCCTTGTGGTTTTAAAGTAATAAAATGTGGGAAAGTTTACCAGTCTAGGCATTGTATAAGTGTTAAAGTTTGTCCGACTCCAATATATATCTTTTGGTCTGTTATATAAAATTCCCACAGCTTATCCACGATAAGACTTTTGTCACCAAACATTCTGCAATTATTCATTTTGACAAAATGCAGCAGTATCTAAAATTTCCCATTAATATGCATGTGTTGCTATCCTTGCAATTTACAAAGCAACTCGTCATTTTGCCCAG
This sequence comes from Brachyrhaphis roseni, assembly GCA_903066815.1. NCBI lineage: Eukaryota > Metazoa > Chordata > Actinopteri > Cyprinodontiformes > Poeciliidae > Brachyrhaphis > Brachyrhaphis roseni. The sequence goes on from CAEFZY010061919.1 coordinate 31,688, forward strand.
CAGTAAAACTGCAATAGAGGCAACAGATTGCTTTGACACTCCAAGTGGTTTTAGATTTATTGTGCATAATAAACACATGAGCGGCTTTTGAATGAAATCATCCAATGCATCTACATCTAGTTTTACTATATCTGTACAAGTGCATGTATAAACAAATAGCTGAACAGAAGGTGGCACTTCAACACTCAAATAGATCATAAATCATGTGAGTGATAAATCATGGTTTGTTTGGACTTACAGCAGGAGGCCGAGGAGTGAAGCTGCTGTCCAGTTCATAGGCCTGTGCATTAATAAAAAAAAAAAGAGCCCACCTGGGTGGCCATAAATAACAAAATATGAGGTGGCAGCTGATGATCTGAGTTTGGTTTATCCTATGATGACTGAGTCGCTAGATAGAAAAGTTGCCAAGGTTGCCACAGTGCACTTGTAAAGTTTGTGAAGAACAGGTTGAATTTGCTCAAGATTAATGTACAGCTCTATTGTTGCTGAGTTATAAACAAGTTATTTTTCCCCTTTTTATATCTGAAATACCTCATAATGCCTAATGCCATAAATATGATTGTCCAGCACTTTTTTTTTTTCCACTAAAGGTTATTTTGATGTTGCACCTCTGCTGCCTACTTGCAATCAAGGCGTGTTTGCCACCAAAGAGTTAAAAAGAATGTATTTAGCAGTACTTTGCTAAACAAACCTCCATGTCAATTTATGCCATGTGAAAAAGTAGGACAGCATAATCCTTTAGCACAAACCCAATCTGGGAAATCTGAAGAGTACGTGATTAATTCTTCGGTATTAATCATGTAATTCTTTCATATAAAACAAAGCTTAAGCCTTATTTGCTAAGATATTTGACCTTGGCAGAGAGTTAAGACATTACAGCTTGGATTTAAAATGCATCTAAAGATTAAAAATGATGGTTGACTATTACTAAGGATTATAAATCCAAGGAAAATTGCTTTTTCATTTTGAAACAAAACTGATTTTAGAAGGGAGATGGGGTCAGGTGGTATATGAGGTGACAACTTGAGCTTAGATTGAGCATGTTTTCTGATGGCTATGAGTGTTGGATAGAAGAGATGGTAAATTCTTTTACTTTTTTTTATATAATTTGCCCCCCACATTTCCCTTTTTACAGACGCATAAAAATTAAAGTAATATCCTTGTAAGAGAAACAAGATTTGTTCTAAATTTATGCTTCTGTGCTTGAGGCTACGCGGCACCTCAGACACACAGAGTTTATTTGATCTCTGCTCGTTGAGGGGAAAAAATCCTTTATGACTATCAAATGTGTCTCACTCTTTCCCTGTGAATCTTGTTTACCGATGCTGCCGTGTGTTTATCTGTGAATGAAAATGACTCTGGAGACACCATGCACTCCTTTGCCCCAACAACAACACATATTTCTTTCATTTCATGGTCTTTATAGAGAGTGGGAAAAAAGTAAAGTGAAAGTACAAGGTCGCTTTCAAAGACATCGTTTTTATAATTCATGCCGAAGTCAGATGCGGGTCTTCGACTTGAACCAGGGGCCTTGCCAAATGTTTTATTTAAATTCATTGGTCAAACATTTCATATCTTGAGGCCCCTTCAGTAGGAACTCTTGTTTTCTGTAAATATGAATATAATTATTAACAAATCAAATAAGTGAGTGCATATCTTCTGTACAAGAAGTACAAACACTCTTGTACAGGTTAGTCAGTAGTCAATATGTTTTCTTCAGATACACCCACGTACTTAAAGTCTATCCAAGATCAGGTCAGTTATGCATAATCCAGACTCTCAGCCCATTTTATGCCAATTACATTTTCTCTCAAACTTTCATATAATGGCTGGTAACATCCTTCTTTTGTAAGATTTCTCAATAATTGGGTTTAACACATAAACTCTTTGAGAAACCTTTGTGAACTTTGACGTAGGTCTATTTTGTTATTCCCCAGATTTGAAATGCCCTTAATGCTGATAACGATTAAATGTGAGTGTGTACGTCGTTTGCTTTTACCTTTGGATACAAGAACAGAATAAACAGTTTCAAGGTTTGCTTAAGACTGTTTACAAGCGTAGCTAAATTTTATGAATTGCAAAATAAATTGGAATCTTTTTCTTTGGGGGGTTATTGGATGTTATAAAGCAGATTGTATAAAAAGTATGTTTATTTGGGCGTTGGGCAGCATAACAATTAAGGTAGAAAGGTGGTAAAATAGGATGAGCCTCTGATGAATTTGGCTTCATTAGTTTTTATCTGTATACCAATTGTGAACTATTAAAAAAAATAGTTCATCTACATGGAGAACAAAAAGTATTGGAAAGTGCCATAAAAAAGTAATGAAATAGCTTAATTTTAAAGCTCCTAGCAAGACTTAATTGTAAAATGAGTTAAAGTTGATATAGTTTTTCATCTATAGAACCATTTGCCATAATACATTTTCCAATTTATTTTTTGCCTTTTTGTCATAAATTGTTGGTTAATCAAGACAGAAGCTACATTTTCGAAACAGGGCTTCTGAACATTTATGTCTCTGACATCACAAAATGCATGCGGCAACTTTTACTTTTTTTGCTTTATTTGTATATTTTAATTGGTTTCCTCCTTCGAGGTTTGAACTTGTATTCTGCACAACTTATCTGAAAGTGTATACATTTCACAAATATTTGTTTACAATTAAACACATGAAAGTAGTTTGAAAAAAAGGACCGAGGCAGAGTAGAATCATCAGATTCCACACTTTAAGACCATTGAAGCTCTTATTAAAAATCTTCAATGAATTTCAAAACCATGCAGTCTGGTGGTCAATGTGTTCTATTGAAAGGGTGGTGTTTTCAGCTGAACTGTTACATTGCCCTCCATGTTCACTGAAAATGATTACCAGATAAACACACTTAGGTACCAAATATCAGTTTGCGTCGGCAAGAAAAGCCTCCAATATATCCCACACCATGATCAACATAACAGACAGAACCTAAAACATAATAAGAAAAAGAACTCCAGTCACTCAGCAGGAGGAAATAAGTTGCTTGGGGATGTTCAAGTAGCTCAAACTGCAGCACAATATTCTTGCAAATTATATGGAAGTTGATGCAAGCAAACATTTACTTTAAGAGGATCAAATATGCGTAGAAAGAAGATTGATGAAATGTTCTGTAAAACTAAATCAAAGTTCAAGATATGCAAGGTTAAGCCTCACGCGACTCAAGAGAAACTCCAAGGCTTCAGAATCTATGTTGAAATCTGCTGAAGGTTGCTTATCTGCCATGATTACCATCAGCAACTGATCAGGTCTATTCATACACCTCTTGTGACATCAAACAAAAATGCTCAAAGAACTCAAGGCTTTTTATTTCTTCATCACTTTTTAAGAATTATTTTATGAAATCCTGTAGTGGAAATCCAGATTTCATTGTCGGGCTATGTTTTTATTGCTTATGTACGTTTGTTAAGATTCCACACCACCTATCATTATAATGTGATGGGAAAAACATAAAGTAAAACTTAATGTAGCCTATATATTTTAAAAGTTAAAACCTTGGTTCTTTCTGATGTTGGGGATTGTCTTTAAAGGATGGTGTTGATTGGTTAAAAAAAAAAAAAAACAGGGCCTGGTCTCTGAAGCAGCTGAGCCTTTGGGACGAGGGAGTCGACATGACAAGCACAAACAACTTGTGCTGACCTTGGCGCTTTGGGCGAAAGGCCTTCAAGGTGTATGCAAAGCTGCTCAGACATATCAGAAGGAGGCATCTGCTTTTGAAGTGAAGTGTTTAAGTCTGTAAGTTTGTTAGCGTACGTGTAGGGGTGTGTGTGTGCATGTGTCCATGTGGTTGTGAGAGAGAGAGTGCGTGCATTTTTCAAAAGCAACCAAGGATACCCATAGGCCTGAATTCTATCAGGCTCTTTGATATGGGAGTCTCAGAGTGTTTATAATTACAAACAAACCCGATCATGATTAAAACATTGCTACAAAGCACGAAGGTGGCCAGGGAGAACTCATCTGACCCAATGTGTGTATCTGCGTGTATTTGCGAACACATGTACCCACTTCATCCTTGTTTATGGGCCTTAGCAAGGTAGAAAAATGGAAGGAAAAAAAAAAAAGCAACATGGGGTTTCAATCCTCATGTTGAAATCACTGGCCGTCGCCAACATGAAGGCGAAACTGTAATGACAGCTGATCATCATGCCACTCCCAGAGGGCAAACAACCAACAGTGCTAGTGTTTCTCAGCATGTATTTTACATGTGTGCGTGCGTGTATCTGCGTGTGGGGGTGTCCGTGTGCGTTTTCATCATGGCCCCGTTTCAAACAGAGCATCTTTCAAAGGGAATACTAATCCTCAGAAATGAGGCGTGAGATCAATATTCCCATGTTTAATTGGATGCCAACTGATCTGGCTGCGAAATAGTCAGCACGACGTCCCTCTGTCACGGCGACGGAGGCCCAAAAGTCAGCCAATACGACTGTTGGGGAAAGCGCGCAAGAAAAAAAAAATAAAGATAGCAGACGAACGGGTAGGTGGACAGACAGACCAAGAAAGTGAAAAGAGTGGAATTGAGACTTGACTTCAAAGTGTTAGGACGTTATGATTGCTCCAGCCATTTATGGGGTGTTTGGGGAGAGAGGAAAACCTCAGGGGGTCGTCCCATCATCATATGCCCCACTTGCCGCTGTGATTTGGTGATTTTTGTCTGGAAGCCATGTTTTGAGAGGAGCAGGGGGGACTATTGGAAGGGGGAAAGGTGGAGGGGGGTGCAAAGGAAAGACGGAGGGAGACAAGGATAGGGGGATAGAAGAACTCAGGAAAAGAAGATGGGTAAGTGAAGGGGAGTGTCCGGGACTGCCGTCAAATGGTTGAGGTGTTACCATGGCGACAGTAATGAAGGGTCTCAGGACACCCTGGAGCCATAGACAAGGAGGGGTTCAGTATGGGGTAGGGAGGAAGAAGGGAGAGTGATGGCGAAGAGTATCAAGGGGGAGCAGAAATTGAAAAGCGGAGGGAGAGAAAATGTAAGAGGCCTGAAGGCTTTTTTTTTTTTTTCCCCTTTCTCCAGACAAACTGACTATGTTGACACACATTATGCCACACTGCTGTCATGGAAATGTACTGGTTAACATGTGACATCAAATAATTCTGCCTAAACTGCAAGGAAAAAAAAATCTAGTCTATATGCTTACAGGGTTGTGTACAGAATTTGTCACAACAAACTGAGTAAAATGTGTCCATTTTGGTGAAAAGAAATCATCAATTTGTATGTAAATTGTGGCCACATTTTCCATTTAAAATTGAAAGCTTATCTCTTACTGTCACAGAAGGCCTCAAGGCCATTCAACTAAAAGGTCGTCATATAGAGCTATAAAGCGCGTTCACTTACTTCCACTTTATTTTAGAATACTTTGAAATCAAATAGATCATGTACCAACATGGCTCTTAAGGCTCTAAAGAGACAGAAGTGTTCAAATACTAGGGTTTTCAGATTCTGATCATTACACGCTACACTGTCCAAGTGAATGTCTCTGATGTATGTTTTTGGTTGAGGGGGGACTACTTAAAAGTTTTACAAATTTTTCATATGAACAAAACCAGAAAACCAGTTTTTCTCAGCTTTAAATAATCTTTTAAGGATAAAGAATGTGTAGTTTTCAAAAGAAAATACTTTAACATGATTATGCAAATCTGAGTCAAAAAGGAAACATAAAAGTGCAACTTTGCACACTTAGGTTTTCTCAAGGCTTTCATTTTTAAATTTGCCAAGAATAAAACCAACCAGGTCAAACAGGTTGTTCAGCCTGCTAATTATGCACAGAAACTGTCCATTGCTTCCATGAACTCCAGCTAAAATACTAAATGGGTCGCTGGTGCATTCCCACATGTCAAGAGTAGTAATATGTTTTAATGAGCCTTCTTTTCAAGGTGGGAGACTAAACTTCTAATTTTGGCGAGGGCAGGAAATGATGAAGAACCTCTGGAGTAAAACAGACATGACTGAATTTTCACTTACAGGGCAGAGCAACTCAGGAGAGAAGCACTGGGTTAATGGAAAAAAAGGGAAGAAAATAAAAAGAGAAAGACTCAAGACGAATTACCAAAAGAAAAGTATTTGCACAGTGCATTTGGAAATGCTGAATACAATTAGTCATTTATTGCAATAAATATGTAATGCTTGTTAAAGTAGGCCATTATTTTGAAGAAAGATTACTACCAGTGAACCAGTGCAAACAGATTTCCACAGTTGCAGGTTTGCTCTCTGCCAGGAACCATTGTAATTCCACAGAATATTTGTGCAACTGTTTTTCCAAAGAGAATTGCTTTCAGCATCTTTATAAATCCAGACTTCTTTTGATTCCACCACATTAAATGAAAGTTTGCAAAATTTACCTTGGCCAGTGATCCGTCATATCTTTCTGTGTGATGGCATGAGTGAAACATTCTTTATAAAAAAAAAAAATAATAATAATAATAAAAAAAAGACATTCTCTGACAATTTTGTGAGGTACTGTATTCTTATATTTTAAAATGTATATACACGTTTAGTTATATTACAACAAGAAACTTTAGTATAGTATGGTGTAGTGATGCAGAATGAATATAGCAGATGGTATTCAATTAGTTTTACAAATGAAAACCTAAAAACTGATGTTCCTTTCTATTCTGGGCCCCTTAGTCAGTTCTTTGTGTCTCCACCGGCATGTTTTTTGTTTTTTTTCTTTCTTTTTCTATTCTTTGAAAGATAGCCGACAGTCACATAATTGGATGGTGAATTTGTAAACAGCAATGCTGTAATCTTACCATGGATAGGACTGAACTTGGTGAGACTGAACCATTATAACATGAGTATGCTTTGCTGTAAACCAGTGGTTCTCAGTCCTGGTTGTCAGGATCCAAACCACTATAGCTGTCATGCCAGGCCAAAATTTGTTGAACATGCTAAAGTCAATGCTATCAACCACATTTTTTATTTTTATTTGTATGTGCCTGCATAAAACAAACACTGCAACCATGCATCCTGCGCATGTGCACTATCGTACTAGTGGAGTACTGCCCACCTCCATGGGCGAAGGTCCCAAAAACTTTCACTCCGAGGCCCAATTCCAAAAAGTGCCAGAGTTAGACACTTTAATCACTGAAGACATGTAAATGCATAGCTGGATTGCAACAAAAAAAAAAGGTAGTTTCACTGTGTAAAGGGATCCTTAGTTGCTTTTTTTTTTTGACAGATTCCTCTCCCAGAGCTTTTGATCTCTGCAGCTCCTCCAGAGGTACTATGGGCCTCTTAGCTGCTTTTTTGAAACAAGCTCTCCATACTCAGCATGTGAGCTTAGGCTGGTACATATCTTGTATCAAATACTGCCTTATTAATATCACCAAGCCCTGCTTTTATCTGCTCAATGGCTTTATCTCTGACCTTGGTCTTCATTGGCCTGTTTGTTCATCAATGTTTTCTAATAAACATCTGAGACCTTCAAAAAAAACTGTATTTAAACTGTGTATAAATTACACACCTGTGGAGTGTTTGGAGATTTTGTAAAGCTGAGGTTGTTGGAGATATTGTGAAAAAGTTCAAAAGACCACAGTATAAAGTCACAAAAAGAAGTACATCCTCAAAATATGGTTTTAAAATACAAATGAACTTGTCTTTGCAGAATTAGAAAACAATACATGGTACAGATACACACACTAGATTCCTCCTATATAATTATTAACAAAACATGGATGAAGCGGAAAAAAATGAAAAGTATAGCCTCAAACACTAGACAGTGACAAAATGATGTCAACATCTTGAATTTAAAGAGTTTCTTCTTTCACAAGTTAACATACCAGAAAATTTAATTCAAATGTTATCAGTTTGCCATTTAGCAGCATCATATTTTGATGAACTAAAATTATTCTCCATAAACTTCTTTGTCAGCCAACACAAAGTACAAGTTTCATTTCATATTCTGACTGCTGTTTGAAGAATCTATATGGTTGATTCAATAAATAAATAAAATAAATGCATGCAACTCTGATTTATAATTTACACCATCAACATCAAACTTTTGATCATCATGACTGTGGAGGGAGATTAAACCCTCAAGCTGACAAATATTACATGTATTGATTAGAAATGTAGTAAAGTATCTATCTCCTGAGGATAAACAGATGTCAAAGAAAACACTTCATTTTTTGGAGGGGGAAAAGAAACTGAAATATAAAGACTTCCACTCATAATGATATTCATTTAATCTGGAAAATTAAAATCAGGTGTGTATTCAATGCAGCTTGTAAAAACTATACAAGAGCCGATAATTTATCCCTCGCAGGGATTTGAAACTGAACTTATGCCGATCCCGTTGTGTGGTGTTGGTGAAAGTCTAAACAGATCTACAAAGCTTTCTGCAGCCTGAGATCCTTCATCGCTCATCAATAGAGTGATCAATATGTGGACATGTGGGTATTGACCGGGGTAATGATGACTGCAGCACAACCCCACAGCCACACACACATATGTAAATACAGTACTCACACAAGCACACACATATCAAACTGCCTGAAAAAAAAAATACACACATACAGTAGGCTGTCTTACCAAACTGCTCTCCAAAGACTACTTGGAGATAGAAATGGATTTGAGCTGAATGACAGCACTTTAGTGTGGCCCTCTGCATGTTTCTGCGAGTGTGGATGTGAAGAGTATGGATAGGTATAGTATACCTGCCTCTCCATGTAAGTCATAACAAATAAACTGCACTCCTCCTGTCAATAGTTATTATAGACTTTCAGAGACAGCGTTTTATTTGCTCCATCTCATGACCCTGACATGGCGGTGAGTGGCATTCATCGACTCGCTGACCCAAACCGACTCAGATCAGACAGTTTGACTGAATCAGTCTTTCATCGCTTCCTTTGATTTTCGTCAATTCTAAAGTCTGACAATAGAAATTTCTCAAAGAGAAAAATAAATAAGTAAATAAACTTCTGCACGTAAAGAATATTGTTGAAACAATTGGCTTCACTGTGAGTTGGGACCAAAAATTAGGTCATGGTGCTGTATCTGGCAGGTCATTATAGACCAAAGAACCAATATATTTTAATGAGGCCTAGACCCATGATAAAAGATTAAATTACTTTTTCAGTTCTTTAACAAAAAAGGGGGAGTCTTTGCAGCGCAATGGGAAGAACATGGTTGAGTTTTAATTCTTCTGCTTGGCACATTGAACTAAAAAGACCAACACTGCGGGCACTCAATAAGAAAAAAAAAAGAAGAGGTTCCAAACAACTTTTTCCTCAAGGAGAATTCATAAAACATACAAAAAATATATACAAATGAAAGTTAAAATAGAAATGTGTTAAATGGCTAATAGTAAGATACAAAACATGTCCAAACAGCGTCGTTCAGAATACGCACCAACACTGAAATGGAGGAAATGTTAATTCATTAAAATAATCTCAGTTTGCCTTCACATTGGTTTGAGCAGTGACACACATCAAGGCATTGTTCAGGGAGGCCCAATAAAAGCAACACTGTCTTAACAGCCAATTGTGTCTGTCTTGCTGCGAGCGCACTCTTAGTCACGGACAGTGAGTTTATTGGGTGGATCAGTGTCAGGAGCACATGTGCACACACCCCTACACCCGCACACACACCCCCATACACACACATACAGGCTTTAATAAGCCCACACTTTAATTTAGGCCCCGTCACTACAATGAGGCTTCCAACATCAGACAGCAAATTGTTCTTGTTCAATGAAAAAAAAAGAAAAGAAAAAAGAAACTCTCTCCCTTTTTCTTGCAAACACCCCCCCACACACACACACACACACACCCACACTTCATGTATGGACAGAAACATAAGCAGACAAAACCAAGGGAGGGGATAAGAGGATAGACTATATATATGTTCAGCTGTGAGAATATGTGCTCGCAAACATGAAGGCATGGATGTGATTGTCTGATTTTTTTTATTTGATTTTTTTTCACATCTGCATTTCCCACCTTGCACACCTGTTTCCAAGTGTATGTGCTTACATCGATGTTTCACCATCAGGCTGAGTAATAATATGCGTGTGTGTGGGTGGTATCTCTAGCCTCTTGAATATGTTCAGTTAAATAAGCTGATTGTTCTTTAAAAGCTTAATCAAACCCTAATTAGCATAGCTGTAATTGCATTTGCCTCATGGCTGTGGCCCATTGACACGGATTCCCATGTTAATTATTGTAATTGCCTCACTAATGCTATGAATACTTCAAAGTTATGCAAATTGCAGTGATGAGTAATCCAGAAAGTGTTTGAAATGGCTGTCACACGCGCACACTATCTGATTGTGAATTCTGTTTCTTTCTTATGACAACACGCACAGAGCGACACACAGGTGAAGATATAACATACATTTCCATATTCATGCGCAGTAATTGAACACAAGTGTATGAGCACACACACAGAGAACTTGATACAAAGGGGAATACACACTACCATTAACTAACTTGCTCCCACCCACACATAATCAAACTCTCAGATCAAAGTGTTAAATCATAAAGATGAGAAGCTCTCTTAGAGTGTAACACTTCAAGCAGGGTGGTGGTTGTATTAGTACAAAGAATTAATGAGGGCACACAAATACACCCAGCCTCACTGCACAGGACCCCCCTCCACATACACACACAAACAGTCTTCATAGCAGAGAAGCAGAATGTCAGACTATTCTATGTACTAATTACCCTTGGTTCATCTTTCTCATCTCTTATCCTCACTCACTCTTAACACGCACACATACACACATTAATGAAGGCCTGTTGACTGCTGTAATCCCATGCTAATACTCCAGGGAGTCAAATCAATGTGACCCCACAGTCTCTGTGCATAATGCACCTCCGTAATGAGGTTGGTGTTGGTACATCGGCATACACACACAGATAAACTTTTTTGGTCTCGTAAGAGGTTGATTCCTCTCCCTCTCTCAAAGGAAAGATTAACCAGTTGATAAATTTGGGCTCGATCTCAAATTGCACTCAGGTAGATAACATTTGCAAGTCTTAGACACTCACTATTGTCAACTTTCATGGGTGTAATTGTGACAGGTGTGTTCTTTTTGTCAAAAACAATCAGTAAACTCAGGCTAACATGGAATTTAGTTTGTCTTTTTAAAGAATTTTTTAAATTCTTAAAAAAAAAATTAAAGAATTTATGATATTTAATTAAAGCTGCCTTTTTGGAATATTGAATAAAACCAATTATTAAATAGCATCTGTTTTTACTGTAATATATACAACAACTTGAAGCTACTTTTTAATTATCTGATAAATACTAGTGCAGTATGCTTCTAGTGACCTTGTTTGTTGACGCCTAAAATGTGCAAATGTGTTTTCAGGAAGGAATGGTCATTGTGGTTTTCATGAGGGACAGACAGGGAAGAGGCCACACATTTATATCCACAACATACCCAAACACTTACATAGTCACATAGACACATGGCTCACCCGCAAACACAGTGACACAGTCCACATGGACAGCTCCCTGGAGAGTGCCACTACAACTTCCACCACTTTATTATTGGTCAATTTGGAGGCTTCTTTCACAGGGGTGACATGGCTTAGGAGATGTCACAGCCCAACCAATCAATACCACTCTGAAAGCTCAGGATCCACAGTCGGCGTGCGCACGTGTGTGCGTGTGCGTGGGTGCAGAAGTGCGCGTCTATGCGTGTGACTTGCTGAAAGCTGCAGCAGCTGTGGCTGGACTCTACCCTTCTGACCTGTTTACTGGACAGTAATTACATGGGAAGAGACGTCCATCCAGCTCCCGCTGACCAGCTTCACTAATGAAGTACAGCACACAGATAAGCAAAGACAAGGGCCAAGAGGAAAACAAGAGAGACAAATATAGACAAACAGTGCATCTTTGTGATAACTGAATGTATTTATTTCCATTAGCAACATGAGTATTAGCATATGGCTATACGTTACATGTGACTGAGCTTTTATGTCTCTCTTTAATGCAGCAATGTTTTGTTTTTTTCTTCCCCCATTGCCTGTGGCAGGATAGGCCCGAGTAGTAGATGAACAAGCTGCACAGCATGTAAGCAATCCCAGGCGTGAGTTTCCCTGACAAACCTATTGATTCTATGGATTTCCACCCAAAGTTGCGATAATGATACATCATGAGCGGATTTGGCAGGACAGACTGCTGGGGGAAGAGGTGGCAAAGCAATTTGCAGCTGTAAAGACCAGAGTTGGTGGATGGTGGTGATTGGGGGTGAGGGGGCTCTTCTGATTACTAATGCCCCCAACAAAACAAAAAAGGAGAAGGAGAATATATTCCTCCACTTCCCTGTCCGTCGCCCCATCCCTCTCTCCTCGGGTGTCTTGTTTCCTGGTGTGTCGATATGGATGTATGAATTTGTTACAGAAGGCTCCAGCACAATGGATTGGCTTTGCTGCTTTGTTAAGGATAAGGGGAGTGCAGAAATCATAGACTTTGCCGTGTTTAGTGTGTGAGAATGGAGCTCATAGATAAACCGATTGTACTTATGTGTGGTGCTTTTTCTGTTCAAGGCTCACAGGATCTTATCTTAGAAGCCGGATTCTAAGATGTTTTTTGTAATATTAAAACCATCTTTCACATTCTGGCTGAAAGACGCTGTAAATAAATGTTTGAATTCTTTTCACAGAACAGTCTTCTGCAGTAACCTACATCAGAAATAAGATTAAAACAGCACATACTTCTAGGTGAAGATTTCCGAATTACACAACACTGATCTGTGTAGCAAGGCAAAGGTTTGGGGAATATTACACAAAGTGGGGGGCAAGTTACAGGTTTACGTCATTTATTTTTGTATCTCTGTTAGCTGGCATGTAGGAAAAAGAAGCTCTTGTGCCGAACCCAGCGCAGGTTATTTCAAGTTTCCAATGTAATTCTGGGGGAAAAAAAACCTTACAGTATGGAACATAATCCCCACGAGTGAAAGTATAGCCGAACGATTTTTAATTCAGAGTTCCTGAATAAAAATAACTATCTTTTAAGCCTCTTAAAAATGCTGAAAAATTAGATTTGTGATGCAGCGGTGCATAAACACAAGTTTGCATGAAAGGCAATAATTTATGGCCCATATTTCACTCTGATTAAAAACCTAAGCAGCGATTATAGTGACTACTCAGCAATCTTCTCTGACATCAAGGCATGTTTTTTTTTCCTCTCATTCTAATCCACTACATTATAATTATTCAGTCATTTCAACTTTCATAGGGGAAAATAATAATCTTTTGGTTATGCATATGATTGGGCCGCAGAAAAGGCCTTCCTTGGCAGATGGCTGGTATTTAAAAACAGGGAATGTGGTCATTTGGGTATTTCTGTCAGAAGATAGATCTTTGATATAATGAAATAGGGGCTTAAGGTTGTTCTGAAAAATATACAATAAAATTACTTTATAACCGCCATCGCTGATAAAGTAATGCTGCATCCATTTATTTACATGCATGTGCACTCATTGGGCTTCGGCAATCTTCTAAGAAAACTGCATTTTCTTTAACACTTGCTGGTCAGTATGAATGTGTTTAATTGCATATTGTTCAGAAGCTGATTGCAGCTATATGTTAAATCCTAAATGAACCCAGCAATGTCCACTGCAATGTATTACTCTGATTACTCAGAAAATGTAATTTTGCAAAACATCAGTTTTACCAGTGTTTCCAATCACAATGTCATGCTTTGTTCTGCAAAGACATCCTTTTTAATTATGAAACAAATGGACATGAAATGAAATATACAAGTTTTTTTCTTGTTTGTTTTTTTATGGGGGGGGAAAGGGAACAGATTTTCATGATTTGTCTAGCTGGTTTTCCAATGTTATTCATCCTGCAGTCATAAAAGAACACACTGTCTCCAGCCCCTTTGTCTTTAAAAAGAGAGTGTCTAGCTGCCAGTCGGGTGTCCAATCCCCAGCCGTTATGGGCAAATCAGGATAATAACACCTCCCTTTAAACCAAATGACCGCAGCGTGGGACTGCCAGCTAAAATTAATTCCACCTCTGACCAGAGGCGAGAATACCCCACTGCTTAACCCCCCTCTACACACTCACACCCCCATAAACACACACTTAAGCTCTTACATACTCAAGCACACACTGAAGTGCTTGCGTGCACATGCGGGCTCATACACGCATGCACACAAACTGAATATGGAGTAGGTGCCTATTTGTTCTCGCTGCTCACTATTCAGTCTTCATCACAAGGATGTCAGCAAACACCACGCTGCAGCATCGGGCCCAGATTGTTATACGCTTAAGCAAAGCATTTCGTTTTACATATCTAATGCTTCAAATTTACATGGAACAGATGCAAATGTTACATAACAGTCACCACTGAATGTTACATGCGAATGCAGCCAAAAAAAATACTATATTGTGAAAGAGACTGCATCTGCTAAGAGCATAAAAATGTTACAATGGTTAAAGTTTTCAATTATGCTACTATATTAGATCTACTTTTCAGGTTTATTGGTTTGCAACATTGATATTTTCTGTCTCCCTCTTAATACATTTATACTCTTAAAACAACAGTATGTCGCAAGTATTTGACTCTTAAAAATAAACAATGCTTCTGAAGCACTGCCTGGTTCATGTTTGTTAAAAAGCCTGCGATTCTGTTTTGGTTTGACTTGTTGTTAAGTGACCTTTCGTTAACTCATACTTAAGTGACATTCATTCTCCCGTCTTAAGGCACACTTTGTCTTTGTTACCAGACTCGCGGCTACTCAACTTTCCATGTTCTTCATGCTTCACACCATCATCAAACCGATAGAGGCTCTGGCTTTTTCGGCCTTTAAAATGTTTATGTGCAGACAGGTGTGGCAAATGATTAAGATTTATTGCTGTTCGTTTGTCACAGAAAGCAACCAGAGGAGGGAAGTCCAGCTGCTGCCAAATTTCTGACAGAGCTTACTGGTCATATAATGAAGATGGAGAAGATCCAGGAGATGCGAGGTGGTTTGAGATTCTAACTTGCGCTATAAATATTCTAACATTTATTGTAGAGAGTCAGGAAGAGATGCACTGCATTGCATTCATGTGCAAGTGTGCAATAACACTGACTTGTGTGTCTTCCAGTTTCTGCATGTATGTTTTGTTTCTAGGGCAAGTCTAAACTCTGTCATCTTGATTAGCTGTAGGTGTTAACACACTAGATACTGCCTTATCTCATTCTCCTTCTGACTGATCAACGTCACTCTCCATCCCGCTTGGTTTTCCTCTTCATCGTGCCCTCTACTCTCCCTTTGTTTCTGAAGTTTGCATTTGAGACGCTAACCGTAGAGTTCATGTTCTGTTTGAGGGTTTTTTTTTTCTTATTTTTTGTTGCACAAATCAAAGATTAGCATCACGTGAGGTGAAAAACATACATGTGTGTGCACGTTTGCTGAATGTATGTTTTTAGCTTCTTGCTAATTGTTCCCCATTCAGCTGCCGGTGGGACGCAACCGCGAACGCATCAACAGATTGGAGGTTCTCAACTGCCAGCCTCCCACCAACTGCCTTTGTGCCTCTGCCACTTGACATCTCCATTTGCTGTGTGTGATGATGTAAATAATTACACTCAATTAGCACTTAATTAACGATGCTGAAACAAAAGGACACGTCCCTGGGCGCAGCTTGTCTCCTCTCTCCTCGTCTCTCTGTATGCTTTGCTCTCTCCAAACACACACGCACGCACACGCACGCATACATAGGCACACATCAGGGAAAACAAAACATGTCAGCTTTTGACAATGTGCCATCTGTCCTCGAGCCAACAGATAGGCTTAGACACACAGAGATACAGCCCCTCAGCGCCTATAAGACACTAATCGAGTCCTTGGGCGAACATAATTACAGATTGCCATGTTAATCACCTAACAATTAGCAGCCATCCCCTCCAAGAGGCAATCAGTGAATAGGCTTGAGAATCCCCATGTTGACTTATCAACTCTTCCACTCACACATACTCTTCACTCCTCCCGCTTATTCACGCAAAGTTGTTTTTCCCACAATAGAGACTTTAATGCTCAAGAAATACATTATTAAAAACAGTACATCTAGTGACATGCAACAATACCCCATACCCCATGATCTTTTGCATATTTTGTTAGAATATAACCACAAGCTTGAATGTGTTTTACCGGGACTGTACATGAAAGACCACGTAAAGTATATAATAAATTGGAGATAGAAAGGAAAAAGAAAAATTTCAACTTTCACAGTGAGTGTGCTACAATTTTTGGTGGGGCTTCTACCAGTTTAGCCCATCAGGAGAGTGCTATTCCAACCCAAGCTACTTTAAAAATAGCTCCAGCTCGGTAGGATGGAGAGTGTATGAATATCGATTTTCAAGCCCTGCAACAGATTCTCAATCTGCTTTGAGCTAAATTATTGCATTCCAACCTATCTATGGCTGTATATTGAATGCAGTCGTCCTGCTAAAATGCTGCGTTTCACCCCAGACTTACATTTTCTGCAGTCTCTGGGTAAATTTGCAGAATTTACCTGTATTTAACTCTATCCATCTTCCTAGAGTTCTGCTTCTTTCTCCC
This sequence comes from Brachyrhaphis roseni, assembly GCA_903066815.1. Lineage (NCBI taxonomy): Eukaryota > Metazoa > Chordata > Actinopteri > Cyprinodontiformes > Poeciliidae > Brachyrhaphis > Brachyrhaphis roseni. Next base: position 48,219 of record CAEFZY010061919.1, read on the forward strand.
TGCAAAAGGAAACACTCTTCCAGGATGATGCTGCCACTACCACACATCATAGTCATGGTGTCAAGGCCTGTTAGATTAGGTGGATAATCAGGAATCTTTCTTTTCAGCTTGCATTACAGTCATATGGTACTTTTCTTGGTCTATAAAATCCTAATAAAAATGTTTGTGATTGTGTGAGAAAATGTGAAAAATCTTAAGGGTTATAACACTTTTGAGAAACTGAAGATGGCACAAAAAAGAAAAAAATATCTGTCAAGTGTTAGCTTTTTCTGAACAGTAAACCAATTTCAGATTTTATTTTCTACTTTCTACATGCATCTAATGTCTTAGGGCAGCTGCAAAAACTACGATCTAATTTTACCTTTACAAAAAGTAAAAAATAAATAAATAAATAAGTCACACTGGAGGAAAATGAACAAATTGGGCATCTTGTATTGCTCTTTTTCCTTGTAATTCTTGCATGTTATCAAATGAATAATGAGAAAATTTCACTGCTGTGATCTGAAATATGAATCTTAATGCCAATTCTGATTGGAAACAAATTGGCGAAGCAGGTGCAGTCCCAAGACTAATGATCAATAAAAAAAACCTCATATTTCATCATTCTTAGAGGACCCAAAAACCTATCATTATGAAAAATGTGCACCTTTTGCCAGAGAAATCATCCATCACTGCTCCTATTGAATTTCCCATATTAAAACTCCAATATGGAAGTCATATAGGCTTATAACATAATCAGATTGAAAATTGAGAAAACTCCACCTCCTGCCTATAAATGTATATCACGGACTAGTGCACTTGGAAGACTGCTTCCTTGAGGGGGGGTGGCGGGAATAATCTGTTGACCTCTCTGAAGATGAACAAACCTTGTGCTTTCTCTTGTTGCATTTAAGGCTAATCAAGCAGAAAAAGAAAAAAAAACAGAGAACAACTAAAAACACAAAAAGGCGTCACAGGACTCATATAGACATGAACAAACGTAGCAGATTCTTAGGAACTTGCATTATTTCATGTACTGCGTGTAACTGAATTGCACCTTTTTCCTCACAGCTTTATAGAAATTTCTTTTCATGTCATTACTCTTTTTATTGCAGTGGTTATTACTGGAGATATTAGATTGGTACAGATTGGCCTCTAGCTTCTCTTATTACTGAATTTCTGAGGCTGGCCACATGTGTGGGTAATTCATTCATTCTGATTGCCTTGTGTTATATTTACACATTACCGTTATATGCTTCAGCTTGCCTGCTGTGCCAGCAGCTGATGACATATCATATCATATTCCGTGAAATCAAAATGCGACTGGCACATGCTTACTCGTATACATCATGCTAAGCGGGATAAAACGCAATTAGACAGCAGTCCAAATTGGACACACATTCTTTGTCTCCATCTTTCCTCATCACCATCACAGACCACAACGGGCCCTGCTAGGCCTGGCCACAGACTGATCTCTAATAGGCTTGGCTGTCTCCTTCTTAATTTGCTGAAATTGCAAAATCAATAGGTGTAGTCGTAGCAGCCCGCTCCCTGTTTTAGTGGGAAAAGATAAAGTCTATGGGAAGGCAATCTTCACTTTCAATTTGCTCCCTGTTCAGTATTGAGGCCGAAGTGCTTATCACTCTACTTAAATAGACCATATGCCTGTCTCATGGTGGGTAAAGCTTGTGGACAGGCAAGGAGTTCATTCTGGACAGCACAGTCTGCACACCACGTTATAATTTGTCATCTATTGTAATGTATGTTATTAACTAGATACTTTGGAAGTAAAACAGCTGACGTTTTGACTATGTTTCCAATTTAGCTTTTCAATTTCTACAGATCTTACAGTGTTGGAGAAAGAACGACTCAGGAGCTTGCTTTAATCACCTCGTTTACGTTTCTACATATTTTTAAATCGAAACTTCCTGTCATCTAGTTGTGAGTGGATCCCCCTAGTGGCCCGGCACAACTTTTTCAACAACGCTGCAATGCTAAGCGCTTATTTAGCATCACCATCCTTGTAATTTCACCGGACACTTTGATGAATCAAAAAAGGTTATAAAAATACTGGTTACAAGATCTGTATTATGTATGTAAGAGTTAAGGTAAGAGATAAGCACTTAAATATTCATGTGGTGCATTTTCAAGACAAATCATGATCTGCTTCACAGAAAAACTAAAAAAAAAAAGGAAGAACTAGGGGTGTCAACATTAACACATGCAAACAATCTAAAAGGTTTTACATGTTAATGTTATGCAGATTAATTGAAAAACCCATTTTTACCTAAAAGCCTCTCTCCCACTAAGGGTTGTCCAGTTCACGTTTTGTGGCCTCTACACACTGGGAGTGTCAAAATGAAATTTTGAACCCAACGCACAAAACGCAATAGAGACAATAGTGACAACAACAAAAATTAAAAAAATTTCAGCTTTCTTGTGTTACGTTGCTAGCCCATCTGTGCACGTCTACATATCAGAGCTCAAATTTCGAATGCACGAATTTCACTGGTGGCTTGGCTAGAGGAGGGCAAGAGATTGTCACCTCAAATTCCATATGAAAGGAATAGAGAGGGAGTTAATCTGATGATTTTATTTTAAACAATTAACAAAACTAGTAAAAATATTAGACTGTTTAGATTTCTTAGGTTGAGGTATAATATCAAAATGCCAGTATAAATTGGTCATCTGTCCCTTGAACATTGGGTCCACAGAACGTAGAGGAACCAGATTCCCAAATGGGATAAACCAGTGTAAGAGTTTAGTAGCCTTGACTACTCGGCCTTGCTCTAATGACAGTTCAGTTCTGGTCAGTCCATTTCAAGGTCCTATTGCTGACAAGGACACAGAAAACCAAAAATACGATAGTGTGGCACCATGCCAAGCCTTAAAAAAAATCCAATCAGAACAGCATTCTGTAACAGGGACAAATGGTAAACGTGCAACATTGGACTGGAAGGAGGACTTGGTCAAAAGATTAGCAAAAGCATTTTAGATAAGCTGCAGGTGATCAGATTAATTGAGAGAAGTAAAGATAGACTTATTGTAATCTATTCAAGATTCTCCATTAAAGTGTTTCAAATGCTAAACTTCCATAAAAGGTAGACCCAGATTTTTATTGGTGGATTCTGTTGTGTGCAGAAAGGAAACCAAAAGTGTGAAAAGGCTGAATATCATCTGCATAGCAGTGATATGAAATATCTTGACAAATTTAAAAGATGATGGGAGGATGACAACCTGAGACCATAAAAATGGGAGTTTAAACAAAACAAAACAAAAAAGCCCTGTGGAACACCATGCTTAAAAGAAAGTCAAGATGATTTACAGTTCTCCACCACAGCAATAGCTCTTAGTGATAAATATGAAGTAAACAATCCAATGCTGTACCACATGCGCCCACTGTTTGTTGTATAGCATCACACAGAAAGATCTAAGTGATTAAATAATCAATGTAAATCTACTGTCACTAAGACCTTTGGTTTTCCTGGTAGTTCATAAATGAATAGTTTTTCCTCTGTAGATATAGAAACACAAAGAGAAAAAAACAAAAAAACATTTGATTGTTTTGCTTTACAGTAATCTAATAGAGAACGTTTTAAGGCATGCATTTGAGAACATGCCAATATGTGCTTTTATGAGATGCACATATTGTCATGTGTCTGATTGTGCTTTGTGTTTAAGAAAATGTTTTGCTCCGTGTGCGTCCAAAGCGGCTCTTGTCGGGAGGATCTTTTGTCTCAGCGAGCCTTTCCTAATCTCCCCTTGATGCTGCCTTTACCCATAATCCTTTCTTTCATTAACTGCCCTCCTATACAGCGCCACCTTTATTGCAGTCTTTCACTTTCTAATTGCAAAGAGACAAGAGCAGGGGGAGGTGAGCATGTGTGCGGTGGCGAGCACCTAGCTGGGTGGTGGCTGCATTCAGAGCATCTGCATATGAAGTTATGTTTGGGGAGGCCAGGGCCACAGATGAGGAGAAAGGGTGTGGGCGGGGTTGGCTTTTGTGGCTGATTGCAGAAATAATTTAACATGTTGTAGAAAAGAGATTAAAGAAAAAATTTTAATCTGGATATTAAGAACATTATATGTTCAAGTGAAGGGGGTCAACAGCATGGCTGCTCGTGGCAGGAAATCCACAGAAATTAGAAACAGGATTTTGATGATGAAGATGAGGCAGGCGGGGAGAGGAGGAGGAGGAAAAGGGCAAGCAACGTGCTCACTGCCCTACAGTTATACGTACAGCCACACTGATTCGTGGAATTTTCTAATTGCTTTGTGACTTCAAAACATTTTTAAATCATCCCACAATTTAATACAATAAGCAGATTTAGTGGAGAAGAAAAGAGACAGGAGGAGAAAGAGCAGCGACCCAAGAGGAGATAGGGAAATGTTTCCTAAACATCAACTAGTGGGGTTGCGTTTTCTTTTTTTTCTTGCTGTTAGCACAAAAACAAGGGAATTTGAGGCAGAGAGCCAAATTATGGAAACACTTGTACTGATGCATACTTATGGCTTTGTCATGAAGGCACTTTATGATAAGGCAAATAATCCACACGACACATCTCAGACATCACTTTAAGATATTCTATAACCGGAGTTAAAGACTGCCTTGTTTGCCGTTTCCCATTTCACAATAACCCCTCCAACAATAAGCCCCCGTCTCTCCTCCCCGCAAGCTCCCTCAAGCCAGGCTTTCTTCTCCACCAGTGAACGCCGGTCTCAGTAAGGCCCTATACTTGGTTACACACTGGCCCCTATTGGCAGTATTGCCACTTTGATAAATCTGGGTAATGTGTGTCAATGCCCACAAAAGCATTTTTCTAAACTGTAAAAATCTATTCCTTTTTTCTTATTTTTTATGTTTTGGATTACTTAAATTTTCACCCTATTAAAAATGTAGCATGAACATTTTTTTTATTCCATGTTACAGAAATAGGAAAGATGATAAACCAGCAACAAAAGATATTACACTTACTGAAATGACATTAAATGTGTTTGTAATTGCAGAATTGCAGGTAGTTTGAAATCTGTCGGAAATAATAGAATAGTTTCATATTGATTCTTTTTCTCATTTATTCTCTTTGCACCCAGACATAAATATTTGTTCAGGTTTGGGGGAATGAATATCACCGTTGGAAACATGGAAATTGATCTGAACAGTAATATCCCTCAATTAACGTTGGGATTTTCTCTTTTTCCAGGGAGGAACAGTGTGTCAGTACATTTCTGCAGCTAAATACATGATTATACTTAAGCTCCTGTAGTTAGGTGTGCCCAATTTCCACACACCAGCTCAGAGAGAACACAAGGTCACACACACAGAGAGAGGGAGTCAGAGTGAAATGGGCAGAAAACGGAGGACGGAGTGAAGGACGAAGAAATGAAGGCAGAAGGAAAGTACAGCACGACCACATTTCATTTTATACACTTTTTAATCAAACATTCTGTAGAAAATCCATTCAAACAAACTGAATGTTATTTGCATGTAGTTTGCATGGACCTAAATGTAGGCAAATTAACACCCCAGTTTTATTTTTAGTAAATTAAAAGGTTTCCAATTAAACAGACAACAGTAGTGTTTGATCTATTAGTTTTTGTAAATACAATGTGAAGCAGTTAATTAAATGGACTAAGCATTATTAAATAGTTTTTAATACATAGTTAAAAACAGATTAAACAACATTTTAAAACTGGAGAAAAAAAATAATCAGAACATCTATGGTATAAACTTTTATATTTTCTTGTGAATTTTAGAACTGCCATCTAATCATCCAGGTGAATAATGATAGAAAATAAAAGTATATCATTAGATTTAATTATATTTATCTACAAAATTTATACTGTTCATATATGGTGCTGGAATTTACAAAAATAACCTTTTTTAATGTGATATAAGCACAAAGATATCAAAGTATGCGCAAGGTTGTTGCGGTGAAAGGACACTTTAGCTTCTCTTGCATATTCAGTTTTCTTTCATTTCTCAATGCATCTTTTCTTTTTCAAACAAACTTTAATAAAACTAAAATATCTGTTAGGTTTTTTTTATCCCATTTGCTCTAATAATGTGTTTTTTAAAAGGAGCAAACAGAAAATCTTGGATAAGATTAATAGAATCCATATTTTTCCTATTGTTAGTAAAAATGTTTACTCCATATTATATAAAAAAAAACAAAAAACACTTGAATATGTTTTATTTATACTATGAAATGATGTGGGTTTTATTTTATTCCTAACAATAACTCCAATTTAAAAAAGTTTAGAGGGAGAAATCATGTAAATTAACATTTGATTTGGTAAAACATATCGAATTCGCAGTGAGTGTGACAAAAAAGAAAAAGAAAAACAGGTGTAAAGAATTTGTTTTTACATAGGCAACAAAAGCTTTGCAAAAGTTGTCATAAAAAGGCCTTTTCCTCACACAACAGGTCTGCATTCTTCAGCACACAGTGAAATGCCACAAACAAACACACATTCCCAGCTGGTACAAATAAAAAAAAATGTGTACATCAATGCAGCTATATATTTTGTTTGCTCTGACAGCTTTTAACACTTACTCTTCCATATGTAAATGAGCCAAGTCTCTCCCACTCCCAATCATGGTGAAGTGATATGAACTGCTGAATATAAATGATTGGGAATGATTGATAGACCTTCCCACTCACCACCCACCACAGAGATAGAAATCCAGACAGACATATGCATCTCTCTCACTGCTTCCATGCATTTCTTTTCTGTCTGTAGCTCTGTCACTCACTTGTTACTCCACTCAGTCACACATGCAAACCCCCCCCCACACACGCACACACAAAAACAATCCATTAAACTAATCATATATTTTACATTTACTATTATCTATAATTTGGTGTAATCCATGTAGTATCAAAGTTACCTCAAGTCTCAATCATAATGGGCCTCAATTGACTGAACATGTTTAATCTGTTCCACATGTGCCCATTTGTAACTCATGTATAAAATGTGATCAAATATATATTTTAAGAGCAGCCCCTCCTGAAGGTGAGCATGAACTCTGTAAGCTACAGCACAGGACGCTAAATGAAAAACGCAGTTTTGAATAAGCCACTGCGGCCATTTTAAATCACTCAAGGTGTCGACTTTCTTCTGCGCTGAACCTCATCATATGACAACAACTGAAAAAGTCCAGATAAACTCTGCAGCATGCCAAACTGACTGTTCGACTCATTTCCCTGTGATTTCCAAAAAAAAATAAATAAATAAAAAATATTTGCATTTTAACTAGGCTCTGAATAGAGACCCTTACCCAAGATGGCCGTTCTGAACACGGTGGCCTCTTCAAACACACAAATAGACACAGTTTATTGTCAGAATATAGCAGAAACACAGAGTTAAAGGTGAAAATATACACAATTGTTGACAATGCCTGAAATAAACAACAACAGCAGCAACAGAAGGAAAAAAAAAAAAGCCCCTCACAGTACACCGGCATGCTGGTGGATACGAACGCCAAATAATAACAAAAGAAGGTATTTACCCGACTGTTTCCATCCGTTCCCTTTCCCCAATGCCAGACTGGCCAGGTGTGTGTATGTCAGTGTGTGAGCTACTGTTGAAGGGACTGTGTGTGATTTCTTTCAGACAGGAGACTGGGAATGGGGTAGAAGCCATTACGCTGGGAGAATCACCCAGAGCACCCCGAAATGAGGGGCAGGGGCCTGTCAACGTGCACGGCCGTGAGCACACGCTTCCGTGTACGTTTGTGTGTGCAGGCAGGGTCCAGCCGGTGACCTTTTTTCAATGAGCCCCCCATGATTTATTTACTGTGCCCTTATCCAACCCCTCTCTCTCTCTGCACACATACGGACAGATGATTTCTAGTATTTCGGTGATAAGGTAGAATCTGCAAATGTGGCTTTTTTTCTACCCCCCTTTATGTCCCCTCCCCCCCCCCCACTTGGGACAGGACAGGCAGGAGAAAATGGTGTTTGGTATGAGGAGAACAGATCTGTCACCCTATCTCACACTGCAGTAGCATCTTATTTTTCTCTCCATGTCTCTGCTCCTTCTGTCCTCTTCTCATTTTAGCTCCTTCGACAGAGCCAATGTCTGCCTCTCACCCTTTCCTCTCCCATCCTCACCCCTCCCTGTGCCTTCCCCCTTACATTTTGTACCGCCTAGACTGGCAAGCCTAGATCCCATCTACCACTTTGGCTCTCTCTGTTTCACTCTTTCCTTCAGTCACACACTCAAACACACTTCTTTCTCTTCTTCTCTCATTCATTTGTTTCTTGTCTCCCTCACTTCCCTTCACTCCCCATCTCGATCTAAGAGGGGGGGTGGGGTCTAGCTGTCGTGGAGCGAGATGAATTTCTGATTGCTGTCGGGCACCATGGAGCAATCTCATTGGTCAGAGAAAGGCAGAAAGGAGAGGCAAAGGCTGCAGGAAAAAAAAGAAAGGACAATTTTTTTCATTGGCTGCATATGACCATAATTGCCCCCCTCGTTTCCTTCTCCTCCCCTACTTTTCTTTTTTTTTTTTTTTCAGCAACGCAGCAGCACGCTATAATTTGAACCACCGGAGCCAATTATGCAGATTAGCTTGCCCCAGGTTGACCAATGACCTTCTCCCCCCCGTTTACATTTGTTTACAATATGCAAATTACCCCTGGGTTCAAAAACGTGCTGGAGGGTGTCAAAACACCTTTAGACTAATATTGTAATGCCACAAAAATACCCCCCCTCAGCCCTCCTTGCACACATACTAGCTCTGTGAGCATCGCATGCGAGTGCAAACGAAAGAGACCTAGTAGGGCATTTTATTAGACTTTTCAAAATATATATATTTTGTGTTTTTTTGACCAAACTAACTGATATTGCCACATTTTATAATCAGACAGCGTTTAAGCTACATAAATAGTTTAAAAATGAATTGAAATGTTCCTTATTTTAATGTCTTTTTTGTCATTTCCCTTTGATCCGTCTGCTCTTTCAGTCACTCACTTTTCAAGTTCATCCACCAAAGTCTCCAGCTCTCCAGTAACACTCCTCCCTATCCAAGACCCCTTTCCACTGCCTATCTACCTCCCCCGTTGGTACAGAGATGGAAGCTTGTCTGTCTAATTAGCTGTATGGTTTACCTTGGCTCAGTGGGGCCTGGCTGCCTTAGCTGGGTTTAAACAGGGAGATGGACGGGCTGAAACGCTGAAACCCTAGACTGTAATTAGAGACAGGCTCACTGAGGGCACACCGCTGCTGACATAGAGCCTCTGTTTCACCATGTGTGCACACGCACACGCCTACACGCGCACACACACTGAGGAAAGCTTGGAAGACAGACATATACACCCCGGCTTGTCTACAAAATACACACCAAACATAAAAAAGTGGTGTGGGCATTAAGTGCACCCACCCATCTACAGATGGCCATTGGCATATAAAACATGTGAAGCGTCAGCAGGCCTTCCTGCCAACATACAAACATTTGAGTTCCTGACGGATACACTGCACCTTGCAGTTCATAGCGTGCGTGAAAGATTTAAATTACCTTTTTACACTCATTTTAAGCCATGTTTTCAAACATACAATGATGTACAGTGGCAATACTTTGGTCATTTGTGTGCTTCGCTGTCCGCTCATTCCTTTTTTAATGACACCGTCTCTTGCTTTTCCAATCATTCCACAAGAAGATTTATGACTTGTTTCTTCTGATTCCTCCCCCCACTTCCATCTCTCCGTTCTGTTTGTTTTAAAGGCTATTTCTATTTTCTGCAGCTGGACCCGCCGCTACCAAAACTCAGCCAAAGACAACACACAGAGCCAATGCCACACACATGGGTGCGACTATTTCTGCTACTGGTGTAGTTCTGCTGCAAGTGTGGTGTTTATTCACCTCAAAGTTAACTTAATCACAACAAGGAACAAAGAGACAGAGCCAATCAATGAAATTCATTAATGCAAACTGAAATGCATTTTATTCTTTTCTAATTACACGCATTGTGGCTCATAATTGAGCTGGTGTATCAGGCTAGAGATTAATTCACATTTGTGCACGTCTCTTTTTGTGTGTGTTTCTGTTTGCGTGTGCATCACAGTTGTGTGCGTGTGTGTTTTTTTTTAGAGCAAGCAAAAGTGGGCATTGAAACCTGAAAACAATGAGAAAAGAGCTGGATGTTGGAAAAAAAAAAAAAGAAAAAAGCTGACAGCAAGTCAGCAAGGAGAACTGTGGATGGGTTAAAAACGAGAGATGAAAAAAGTAGTAGCACAATGTCTTACCTCTGTTTTGCTGATATTATACTGCCCCCTTTTGTTCATCCTCATCACCTACATCCTAAACCAAGCAAGGAAACCGTAGCAAAACAATGAGCATAGCTTTGATTTGAGTTCATAGTTTGACAGCATAAACTAGATTTGCTTGAATTCACTAACCTCCTAAAGGAAAGATCTTGGCAGTGAACTCAAGAATGAAGTCACAGTCCTCAGCAGGATACAAATGAGAAATGAAACCAAACAACATCTGATGAGACTTATTTTTCCTCTGAGCTTTCATCCTTTTTTTTGTATCTGTCTAAAAACGTGGCGTTTTGTCTTGAAGTCGCATCAGAACGCCAGCCCCTCTGTTACAATTCATTGCTAAATTGTCACTGTTGTTGTGGAGATTAAAGTGGACAGTTCTGAAGAGAGCGCACACTTGCAGGTGTCACTGTGTTTTAATGTGCTATGACAGCAACGCGGCCCTGTCATCACTGCTGTGCATAAAGAAAGCAGGAACGGCTCGTACTCTTTTAGGCACAGCTCACCTTCCAATCAGACAAATGGTGATTAGAGAAAAGGTAGATGCTGTTTACATGCAGGGGTGTGTTTGTGTGTGTACAGTTTGGCATCCAGCCCTAACTGCCCTACAATAACAAATGTTCCAGCCTTCTGATTGGGCAATTAAAGGCAGCAGGGGCACTGTGTTCATGGGTTAAAGTGTGACATCCATCATCTGAAACAATCGGGCCCTACCAAACACAAGTGTGTGCATGTTTGTGTGGGTATGTGTTGTGTGTACTAGTGGGTTCCTCAAACTACCACAAGCCCCCTGTGTCTTTAGAACAACTGCATGAAATCAAACATACAACCTCTTACTCCCCAGTGATGCATGGAAGGCCAAACAAAAATACTACAACCATGTGACCGGACCTGTTTACAGAGTAAACGTATATAAGGTTTAAAAAGAACAAGTTTCAAAACTGCTTACATTTTCCCACGTACAATGAATATTGTTTGAAGTCATTTTAAAAAGATGCCAGGGGAAGTGTCAGCTCTATGAAACATAAGCATAAGCACTCTAACCCCACGGGTTTTACTCCACACTGTTGGTCAGCTGGCTGAAATGAAAACTACATGTTTTCTTCACCTGCCAGCAAGAAATGTGATGATTTGAAATATTTCTCGTTTTAGACTATAACACATAGACAATCACCACATGGAAACTAAAAGAGCTTTATGCATCACTTAGTAAAGGCTGTTTGGAAACTAAAGCTGCAAAACTACTAGCAGAATGTCTGGTAAGTAGCTGACTGTGGGCTAGCTATCAGAGTAGGCAGTCCGACTGAAACAGATGATTTTACTGATGTTACTATCTAGACAACAAAACAGCAAAAGCATGCAATATGCTCCAAAAGCTTGTTTCCACTAGAACTACTAAATGTATTTATTTCAAGTATGTACATAAAATTTTAAATGGCCTGTACTTGTACATCACTTTAGTCCTTAGAACTCCAAAGCACATTCATTTACCCATTTATGTACACATTCACATGCTGATGGTGTTAAGCTACTACATTGTAGCCTCAGCTGCCCTGTCACCACCAGACCCTTTAACTACCACTAGGAAACAAGGTGGGTGAAGCGTCTTGCCCAAGGACACGACGACTGAGACAAACAGATTGAAGTGTTGAAACACCAACTCACCAGTTACAGGACAAACTCAGACCACCTGACCCACTGTCGCCCCAAAATCCTAATACTAGTGTCATGACTTAAAGATTTGGGCCTTTAAGTGAAACCAATAACAGAGTATAACTAAAATATACTCTTATATTGTGAGAACTATATAACAGCCCCTGCCTGAAACCACCCAACAAAAGCCAAGGAAGGCAAAAATAATTGGAAGTCTGTTGCCAAACATGAACCTTCTCTAATCTATAGGTTGGTTTTGTGCCCCAATTTCTTCTGCTATTTATAACATTTACCAATCCATGGATTTGACATCTATGACCAACTTGTGTGGATTCAGAATATCCTGCATCAACTGCAGTTCCTCAGTTGATCAGACACACCTGATCAAACAGATACACCTGTTTGATCAGGTGTATCTGATCAAACAAAGCGGTCATTGCCAATTTAATGTCAGCAAGTCTTTCTCCCAGTGTTCATTTCTTCCTGACATTTATGCAGTTTCATGCTGTATTCCAAGATTAACATGTTTTAATAAATCTCCACTGTACCTGCAAAAACATGAAGCTGTTCCAGAATAAGGCTGTACAGTATTTTAAGTCTTTAAAATGCATTCCAATCTTATTCCAAGAATTATAAGTAAAAGATATTTTGGTAGGAGCTGACATTTCACAGATTCCTCTGCAGAAGCACAGCCAATGCACAAAAACAAAGCAAAAAGCCAAAGGAATTCACTCACCTTTGCCAGAGCTGAATAGAGTTGCCAGAATATGAAACCAGTGGATTATTTACCCTACAAAGAAAAATAATGGCTTTTGTATCATTTGTTCCATTTTGGTTACCCAGTTTTGTTATACTGCCCCAAAATATGTTTTCTTTTTTGTTTTTCTTTGTTTTTTAAGTCTATTGGCCTTCTGGCCTTTATTCATTGGTAGCTAGACAAGAAGGGTAAAGAGAGAAGGAATGGTCCTGGACAGGGAATCAAAGGAACATATATGTTGAGGACAGTAGCCTAAACATTAGTCACCCCAAATGACGTTTTTAAGTAGGATACCTTCCTGACATCAGATAACAGTTAAAACATTGTTTTAAGCCCATGTGTGTCAAGTCTAACCTACAACAAAGACATCACTGAAGTTGATGTGTGTGCAAGTGTCTTACTCTTCGCTGTGTGCGATGAGAAGTTCTTCCTGGAGAAAGAAAAAAAAACAGGAGATAAGTCACATAAGCCAACAACTAATTTGACAAGTTGTGTGTGTCTGTTTGGTATGCAAAAGACGTACTATATTTAAAAACACTCATGTTTCTGGCTTAGCGCATATCCAAGCAGTACTTATGCTGTAGCGTGTAGAAACGACGCTCAATATCAAAGCATAGTCTTAGTCTTAGCTGTTGATTGTCTAAGAGTATAATTAATACGGCAACTAATCCAGCATGCCATCTAGTCAACCCAGAAATGTCCAATCACATTTACTGTTTCTGTTGGGGTTTAAAGCTGCTCAAAGACTGAGTCCACAGCTGCAGAGCTTTGAGACCACTCAGTGAGGCACTAATCATGACACCATTAACTAAGAAAACACTGGGAATTAGTCAGATGAGGAGAAGTTGTGCTTCTCCATAGAGGTTTTGTTTAGTTAATTCCCAGTTGACAGCCAAGTGCTCTGCTTGCCTGGAGAAAAACTTCCTTGAGTGTGAGAGATTACTTTTTATCCCTAATTAATGCAGCTTATTTGCATAACCCAAGTCATAATATATGCTAATGTGCATTTACATTGGAAAATGCTGTCTAGGCAGTTAATGTGGCCTAAATATGTCTGTAAAATTATTATTATTATTATTATTTTTATTTTAAGTATTATAAATGTGCAAATTTAATATGCACCATGCTCTTCATATTTTCTTTTATTTACCATTTCTCTTCAGCTGTGTTCTTTGTTTTACTTTCTACAAATGGCATGCGTTTCATATTGCATTTCAATCTAAACATTCCTCCATTTGTGGTTAAATAAGTGATTTGTGTTCGAGGTGGATTTGATTGAGAAAAACTGCATTTTACAACTCATGTCTGGACAACTAAGCAATGTACAATATTGAAGGCTAAAAACCCATCTGTTTAGAGAAGTCTTTGATTACTAGTTAGTGGAACATTGAGCAACATATCTTCTTGATTTTTGGTGATGTTAAAAATGCAATGTTTACTGCTTGTTTTATAATTGGTGACTGTGTAAGGCTTTTATGGGGTGAAGCACTTTGGACTGCGTTGTTGCCGAAATGCGCTGTACAAATAAATATGACAAATGACTTGTGTGACATTTCTTGTACGAATATATGTGTGGGTCTTTACTGTCTTGTCAAACAGTTTTGCAAATCCATTAAGTAAAGAATAGAAACCTTATGAAATCATATCTGAAGCTGTATTTATTTGCTGACCGTCAGTCATGTACAGCACAAAGCACACCAACCTGTTTGGCTTCAGCTGCACTCTGTCCTACTCTCTCGTCTTTGAAAAGCAAATATCTGATGCCTGCTTACATTTTGAGCTTTTTCTAACAGAAATTGTGGCATTAACATCAAGTGCAAACATAATTTAGTCAGGTAAATGGTGATTCACTCAAACACTGTTGTGATTGGTAACAAGATTTGTGTCAAGTTGACATGTTCCATTTAGGGTTTGTGTAGCTATTTTGGAAGAGATTCACTGAATCTTAGGTAAAGGAGTTTATAATAAATGGCAGAGGAAATGCAGATGAAAAATATTTTTCAGCATTTTTTTTTTGCATAATTGTAAAGTAGAATTAAAGGAAACATTGTTTTCAATTTCATATCAACACCCTACAATCTCAAGAGGTGGATTGCATTTGTATTAATCCCTGTTTTCTTTAAAACAGATTTAATCTACCCATTTTCATTTTCGAAGTCATCTGATGTGTAAATTAAGTCCACTTACCAGCTCAACTAGCTTTGTTAGAAACTAGATATTCGGATAAATTGGTATTGGGATACAACTCAGTGATAAGTTGACACTTTCATCATACTAACAGCTAAAAATCTTTTACCTGTAGTTTGGAATCTCAGTATCCGTTTCCCATAACTCCACAATACAAACCTCTCTAGATTTTCTCATTAAAATCCTCACACACATCTCCTGAACCTGGCGCAGACAAGTAATGGTTAAAAATTCCCCTTCACCTGTGAATGTCTAATTCACAAGGCAAGATTTTACAATTATCGCCCGATTCTCAAAACCTGAGACCCAACACATGACTATAAAAATCATACTTAGAAGAGATTTAAAATGCATGTTGATTTTAAATGGCGGTCACCTGAAATTAAGTGAACAGGGTCCATAATCTTGTCCTTCCATGTCATTTGCAAGCTTCATTCATCTTTTCTAAGTGACTTAATTTGGTTTCAAGTGGTTTTGCGAGAACACCACCAGATGAGGCCAACTTAAAAATAAGAATGGTAATAATCTCCTGTCTCTCTTAAAGATATTAAGTGTACACATATCGAACAAGTGAGGCTTTTTCCATTACATCCATTATATAACAGCAAAGTATATTAGCTTTGTATTTTGGCTTTACACATGACCAAAAAAAAAAGGAAAAAATAAAAAATAAACAAAACATGATGCACTGCTAATTCAGAGCATGAAAACAAAAGATACTTTCCTTTCAGTCTGTGATAATGGTTTTCTGGTAATGGAGTTTGCCTAAAAGATGGGGAGATTGAAACAAGGAGCAAAGACGACGGGGAAAGATGGACAGGCCATTATTTTACAGAGGATGGGGACAGCAGCGCAAGAACAACAACCTACAGAATTCTGTTGAAGTGCTCTCTTGTTTGATTACCCCTCCATGCCCTCCGACACTTTTCTTTCTCCCTACAAGCAATGATTTGTGTGCATTCCTGTAGCTTTTTGGTTTTAACACCAGGGGGTCTGAGCCCCAGAGGGCAATGTGCATGCATCAGTGTATCTACAACCGAGAGCATATGCATTCACTCATACCTAATGCTTGTGCATGCTCACACAGAAGCGTGACCATGTGTCCATAAACTTTTCAGTTTTTATTCATGTGGCCAAGATAGAGACCGTATTCCATCTTCAAAACACACGGTGCCACCATCAAATGAGTCACCCCTTTCATCTGCTTCCACTGCCCTCAGTTACTCCAGCTTCCACGCCTTGCCTAATGGATTTTCAAATGCAGGTACATGATTTCTTTCAAGACTTGACAAGCATTTTCCTTTGTGTTTAGGGATGAGGATCAAGCCCTGAGTGGTTCGTTGCTGTTTGTGTTGTTGAGAGATTCTACATACAGATCAGGAGCACTTTTCCTGAACCTGCTTGAGAAGGCCAAATGCGAGATGTCTATATGTATATTTCCACATGTTCCTGGGCAAAGCAACTAAAATTGTGTGCTGTTTCTGCTGTTGTGCAATCTGGGTATTCTTCCATTAAACATTAGGAGCACCTACTCAAACAGGGCATATTTTAGAAGTTTATTTGATAAAAAAACAGATCAGAAAGAAATATTTAGTGTACTTTTCTCTTCAGCATTTTCAAAAATTACAGCTAGTCCAATCTGGCTAATTCTAAAACTAATTTAGCCACTGCAAACAGAAAATGGGACTGTTTTGACAAACTACTGGTAATATTTCAGTGTTTCTAGTCCTCAACCAGTCTGTGACAATGGGAATTGAATGCCTGTTGGAAATGTTATATTTAAGCACATGTCTGGATACTTTTCAACCATTTAAAAGTGGTATACCACCTAAAATAACAATCCACCTTCCCCTTTACTCAAATCTCATCTTTTCAGTGTGTTCTTATTTGTAAACTCAACAGGTAAAAACTGTTTTTACCCATCACCTTTTAATACATATTTAAAAGCCTGTTATACATCAATGGTCATGCAGTTGAAATGCTTTCCATTTTATATTTAGCTTGGTGGATGGACTTCTACTGACTTTTATAGCCACAGGTAGTCTACAGTAGATCTTTATAAATCGTTAACAGCTCAATCTTACTAAACTTGTGCTTTCCTACTTTTTTTTTTTTTTCACTAACATATGAAGCCTAAAGTTGCATGCAAAGGCAGGAACAGATATAAAAATAAATATAGCACATGACGTGATTTTGTAATTTTTTATTATTTTTTTAATGTTTTTTACAGTGATGACTAAATAAAAACTCTGGACTATCTGTAGACATTCCATCATTGGCTGTGGATGTGTAGTATGTAGCAATTATGGTCAGTATCAGATAAGATGTGACAAGTTGGCTTCAGGTGCCAAACTCTTGTCCTACCCCTGAATGTAATTGACTGAGATTTAGAACTGCCCTCACTGAGCCAAAACAGTCATGTCTTCTAATTAAGTAGAGAGCACTGACAGCCTGGTACCACCTACATTTGGTCCCCAGTTGATACAAGTGCCATGTCCTGAGGGTTTCTGTCAGACCCGGTGCTCTGCGAATGGTATGACATGTCCCTTTATGTCTCCATTCATCCCGCTCCCTTAGCCCCGGTCCAACACACCACCGCCACCACTACCTGTCTCTGCCTGACAACTATTTACTTCTAATCATGCTCAGGATGAAAACGAGAGCGTGCCTAAAGAGAAAAAAAGTGACTGCTTCTACCGTACATGTGTGTCAGCTAGAGATGGAGAGCATGAAAGAGTGACCAAGTAAGCCAATGAGAGCTTGAACAATAAGGATTTGTTCTTGACTCGTAGTTGATATTCTGTATCTACGTCGGTCAGGAGAAAATTGTGCTTCATCCAGCAACTACAGACCATGCACTTCCAGCAGGGACTTTGTGATAAAGGAAGGAAAAAAAAAAAAACATAAGCAACACCTAAATAAATCACAGCACTTATCTTAGGCTAAAATTATACATATGATAGCCTGTCAATTTTATAAATGAGAAACACTTTAAAAGCAGCTACATTAAAAACCAAATTTAGTGAGTTACTTTTCAGAGAAAAAAAATTCTCAATTTGTTTTCTGATAACTAAAGGATGGTTAACATTATTATAATGAGTTCATCTTTGTTGAGAACAAGAGAGCGTAAGAGAAATTAACAGTTAAGACATGATTGCAAATGGTAATTGCTGACTCACTGAATATGCAAATTCCCAAATGAAACCACATAATGACAGTTATATTATTTTAAACGTTTTGTACTTTGTGGCAAGTAATTTAGTGTAGGAAATTTAGAAGGCAAAGCGTGAATTTATGAAGTTTTAACCCCAATAAATTTAAAACTAGTTCTAGTTTAAGTAAACTTCCACAAAGCTTCCAGCAAAGAAATAACCATGATAGTACATAGCATTTATAATCTTGAGTTATATTCCATCTGGCAAAATACTCAAACAACTTAACTGTACTATTTTCTGCAGAATGCACAATTTTATATAAATTATGCTTTAATAACCAATGTCTCTGAACTCACAGCTGAACTGATGATTTTATGACTACATTTTTGACTAAAAACCTTTCCACTAAAGAAGGATTTATGAAAATATAACAGGGGGAGGTAAGAAAGTATATTTTATGCCATATTATGTGCTTAAAATATAAGAAAAACATGTCCACTTTGTCAGCAGCTGTGCTTACACAAAGCTGTATAAATTTGTTTAATCATTTTAATGTACTTCATCCATCTCATCATATTTAATACACCTTTATACATAAAACTAAGACTCTCAGATATTATTAAAGTAGCGCAACAGAAATTTATGCATGTTTGTTCTAAACTTTGAAGTGTTTCTAAACTCATCAAAAACATGAACCGCCAACAATTTATGATGCACGGCAAACTGACACGGCAACTTAAACTTGCTAGAAAGACTTTTGTCCTTTTCTGACAGCTGACTCCTGAAGTCCCTTCAATTACCCCTCACTAAACCTGGATTTACGAACAGACATTTGTCACGAAGCTGCAAAAACATCCCGCAAGATCAGAAATATTAAGAGTGCTTTGCTAAATCGCAGTGCCACGCCACAGGATCTGTCTAATAGTTTGAAGTGCATCACAATCAGCCTAATTGGACAGGTGTTTGCAAGCCATTATGACACAAAATCATCGTGTCAGTAGAAGAGACCCAAAACAGCATGACATTCCCAAAAACCTGCTGAAGGATTAGTGCGGTGTTAAGATGGAAATGGTCTTTTTTTTTTTTTTTTTTTTTTTGGGCATGCCAGAGTTGAAAAAAATTAAGATAGTGGGGGAGAAAAACAGAGAGAAAGAGAGGAGGAAGATTAAAGAAGAGTAGCACTCACAGTATGAGGTAAGCTACAGTCATCACTTGTCAGCCACCCCTGGTGAGAGAACTCCTCACAGAGCCAGGGAGACAGATATTAACACTCAACTCCACCTCAAATGATTAATTTATGCAAAGAATGAAATGCGTGCAGTAAACAGCTGTAAACCAATACTTGAATTTTGTAGCCTGCTGTGAGATGCAAAAAGAAATTTTAATTAAAGTATTTCAGAAAAATGCAGTTTCTCACAATGAAACTTCTAAATGTTTTTACTGGTCGTTAATCATGTTTTATCACACTAATCAGATGACCACCAGGTAAGTTTATGGTTTGCAGTAGTACAGATAAGATTATTGCTACATATTATCAGAGGGGTGATCAAGAGATGCGACTTTCCTCATTTCTTATCCGTGCAACGTTTCTGCATTGTCTTCAGAAAACAGGTTTTGTTAAGTCCAGCTAAGGATACCCAAATCCAAGCAGGTGCAGGTAATTACCATATAAGGTTGCAGTTGTCTTCACTACAGCAGAACTGATTCAAAGAGAGAGCAAAAAATATATAATTTTTTTTTTTTTTTTTTTTTTAAAGAGAGCATCAGGTGATCTAAAAAAAATAAATAAAGTCGAAGAATTTAAAGCTAAAAATCTGTGAATTTCCGATAAACTGTCAGATGCTTTGTTGGCATTGATTTCATTCTTTCACTTTTTTAATGAAACGTGGCTCTTGGCTTCTGCAGACAGATGCTGTCTGTGCACTAACTTGCCACCCAGTCCTCCAGAGTTAACTCATTTGAGATATGCTCATCAATGTTTATGTCAAACACCATATTTAAGAACATTCATAAATATTAGTTTCAGATAAACCACGCTAAAAATATAATTTGGCATGATCAGGTTTTAGGAGTTCTTCATTTGCATGCAGTTTCAAAATGTTTTCTTTGCACATAGTCGATGTGCACAAACCACATTAATTTAAGAGGTTTGAATGAGACCATTGCAACTTGGACAATGCTACAATTTAAAGGCTTGTCAAGAATTTTCTCGGGATAACATCAGTAGGACAGCAGAATGTCAGGAAAGGAAGTGCATTTTGTGGAAGATAACATTCTGTCATTTCTGAAATTTGTACATTACTTTTGACATGCATTGTTCAGAATAGTGTGAGTCAACTTAGAACATAGGGTGGTAATCACAGTGTTTCTCTGCATCAAGTACAATAATTTTCTGCCTCTTCTCTTAATTATTTCATATAAAGTATCCACCGAGCATGAGGAAATTAAACTTAAATGCTATGAGTTCCTTCTAGCATGACAATTTTCAACTGAATAAATCAGAAAGTATGTCAGATCTTGCTCAAAAACATAGCATGTGAGCCATGTGACAGTGAGCCATGTGTTTCCACAGTTTTGCATGAGATTAAGTAATATTGTTTCTCGCAGTAACAGTTGAGTCACAGCTACATCCATACCGTGTCAGTGGTACACATGTGGATTACATGTTTGTGAGCAGCAGCTCTAGTGCAATGAAATTTGGCATGTCCAAAACAATTGAGGCAGCCTGACTTAGTTAATCAAATTGTTTATCATCCGTTGTTACAATAGCAGAAAGGTGAATGTTTCTTTTACCACTTGTATAATCAATAGTTATAAAACAGTGTTACAGGGGTATAAAGTAAAACAAAGAGTTGATCACAGTGAAATGGTAGAATTAAAATAAATTAAAGTCATTTATTGTGCTATACAACCAGAAATGCATGAAAATACTACCAACAGGTTAAAAAAACTGCTTCTGCTCTTCCTATTGGATGAGAGAGACATACCTGGATTAAGGCACTGAATAAATTGGTCTTTCTTGATTTCACCCAAACCAAGTGTACTGCAGAACCAATTCAGCCCTGAGCAACTAAAATGTAACGCACCTCCCGAACAAACCACTGACCGCTAGCATGAACATCATAACACACACTTTAAATCTTTAGAGTACAATATGCACTCACGCTCAGCCGAGGTCCTCTACACCACTCTAAGCTCCCCTAAACAACCGCATGAAGTACCGTGAGGTTTGTTACCCAATAATGATAGAAATTGAGCAAAATATCACCTCATTGATCCACTGACAGCACCCAAAGGTCAACAAGGCAGTGTACTCCTCAGGATGAATGGCTTAAATCAAACCCTTTTGGCCAAATGATGAACCTGTGAGAAACCACATAGTGATTCAAAGACAGGAACTAAAACCAGGTGAGTCATTTCATACCCTGAAGAGCATTTATAAACCGTTTATCTGCTGTCATCGGTGGCTGTGCTAACTAGCCTGCACATTCATGGCAAGCACAGGTGTGGAGAAGAAGTTGTAGCGTATCAGAGTGTGAGGGTGTGGGCAGAGGCAAGCTTGATTGATGGCACCAAGACCTTTCTCCTGGCTCTGACTTCTACAGATAATAGGACCACAGAAAGAAGGCAGAGGAGATACATTTTTAAAGAGGATTATCTGTTATACTAACAAATATGTATTATTTTTTCATATTAAAGATTTAACCATTTGGATATTTCATAAAATTGTATCCTATGGCTAACGTTTTTTCCCACACAAATATGCAAAATGACCATCACATGAGAATGGTCAGAAGAAAAAACAATCTGAATGCAGCTCATATCTCCTTACATGCAGGTGTTATTAAAAGAGAAATCTGAATGTGCTAAAACTAGTTTTGGCAGGTCAAAGTTGTGCAAAAAAAATAAATAAATGGAGAGCAGATATAGGTCACAACATTCTGACTGGAACATTTGTTCTTCATCGGAGTGCATATATCATAATAAAGAAATCATTGCAGTCTCTAAGACAGCACAGACAAAGTTTCAGAAATCAAATAAACCTGTAAAAGGAAGAAACTGTCCTTCAGTTTAAAAGTGCTTAGTGTGGTTAGCAACACCATCTTTACCCTTGCTTATGTCAAAGTTAGTGGGAGAATAAACAAAAAAATAACTAAGTGCAGAGCAGGCATGCCTTGTGAAATCACTTGTACATGTAAAATACACAGATGTCTGCAATTATGCCAAAATAGTCCGTCACATATGAAAAAACACATGATGGACGGACTGAGCCATTGTAGAAAAGCTTTTTAACTCTGGTTCTCTGCTCCTATATGCATCATATACTGTGTCAGAAACAATGAAAATTTGAGAAATTCAAGATTTTATCAACAAAAATTTCCTAGATTGTGGTTTATTTCTTTGTAAGCTTGTATAGGTGCCACAACATCAGTGCATTGTGCATGTGCATGTGTTTCCATGCACGTGTGTCACCAGGGTAATTAGGAATAGGAAGGAAGGAGAGATCAAAGGAGGCAGTTTGCACCCTTCGTTTCAGTTCTGATAAGAGTGGGTGTCTGCAAGCATGCGTTTCTGTCTGCGTGTGTGTATATGCATGCGTATGCGCTAGCGTGATGATCTCCACCAGGCTTTGATGCTGTAAGCTCTGCCGGTTAATGTACTACGGATAAAAATACTACACCATGTAATCTGGCATTTATCCCTCGAGAGCAGAAGCCCAAAATGTGACACGTGTCAGGAGAAAGGAAGGAGCTGAAACACAGAAGAGGAGAAACAGCAGCGGAAGTATGAGACAGAGACTCCAAACCGATTTTAAATATATTGGTAATTCTGTACATGCAAAGCAATTCCCACTAATTATCTGAACTTAAGTTGCCATAGTGGGGAGAAGAAAAAAAACCAAAAGGAACAAAACAGCAACCCAATTTGTTTTAGAAATAGTTACTGATGCACACAATAACAAAAGCTGCAAGAATGTTTTTTGTAATTTAAACTCACTTTTGTATCTTACAAACCTCAGTAAATAATGAAAATATGAATACGAGTTGCAAGTAACTCAATGCGTGTCTTCTTTGTCTACTTCGTGCTTTAAGATTTCAAACTGGTTTAAAAAACAAAGAGTTACTTCGTATGTGGTAATCCTTAAAATGTCTAAAGAAACATCCCAGTTGAAATGTTTGTAAATGATAACGGTCCCATGTGATGGGCACCAAAGCCAGCAAGATGGGGTTTTTTTTTACTACACAGATGCACTGGTAAAACTTCCATCATTGTGTTTTGTAAGAAACAAACAAAAATAAATAAATAAATAAATGTATTATTTGGTGATGAATTTATTATCAAACCTGCGCATCTCTAGAATCTTCTAGGCAAACCAGGGAATGGCATTTTAAACACAGAAGAATGTTTAAAATGCAATGCAAAAAAATGTGTTTTTAATATTTAAATATTTTTTTTATATGTAACCTAGCTGTAACTACAACTATTCACATTCCAGGCTGTTCCCACTAAACAGAAAACTAGACTTTGGATATAAAAAAAAAAAAAAAAAAAAAAAAACAGTAAACGGTTGCAAGTAGAATTGGCCTTTCCGACATAGCATGCAACTTTTTATTATTCTACTAGCTGTACTGTCTTCAACAAATTTATGTTTGCTACCATAGGATTATGGTAAAGTATGAGCAAAGTTAAAAAAAAAAAAACATACCCTGAATTTCAATTACCCATTTCCATTCTGCTAGCAACAGATCAGTAGCAGGTCAAACATTTTTTCCAAACAAAATGTTTAGATTCATTTAAAAGGTGAGCAGAAAGGTTTTTTAGCGAAAGATTCAGACCTTTCAGTAAATGTCTTCAAACATCTATTACAGGCAAATCAACCCTTTTATGTGAGAGCATAAATGTTTCTAACCAAAGCAAGAATCAGAATCACTTAAATGCTGAGAATACTAAAGCGCTCCAAACAAATCATTTTCAAAAACTAAGAACATTTATTTTTCAAATAAATGTACTTTAGACTATGAAACTTTAACTTCAAAATATGACCTTTTCAATGAATAAAGGTCACAAGTCAATTAAATGAACTATTTCTTTCAATCACTTACAAAAACAGTCATCAAGGAATGAGGCCATGAGTTCATTGGTAGCATCTAAAAAAATAAAGGCACAATTTGTTACGTTCTATAGTCAACATCTTTTCAAATGTTTTAATAAATTGAAGGATGTTAACAACTTGATTTCTTTTGTATACAAATTTAATATGTTTTCATTTACCGCCATTGAATACTAAACAAGATGATTGCAGTATGACAGTTTACCACCTCTGTCTTTGTATAAGGACTTTAGTGAGGGCTTGATCTTTTACTTCAGACATTATCATGCCAAAAACAAAGATCAGTTTAGATTTGTGAAAAAGAGTTGCTGATGCCCATGTAGAACAAACAGTGTCAAAAACATTTTCCAAGGGCGAAGAACACCATTGAAAGTAGCATCAAAAAATTTAAAAGGTCCCACGTCACAGAACAAGCCTGGAAAGAATTTATTTATTTGTTTTTTTCAAAAACCCAGGAAGAATGCTATGGAGAGAATACACTTAAATTAACTACTAAGACTGAATGACTTTTGCCAAGTCCAAAATTGTCATCTCAGGTGAGACAATCAGAGCTCTTTATCAGAGGACTGCAAGGTTGCAAACCGAGAACACTCCACATTTTTGATCTGGACCAATTTTCTCCAGTACAAGTGGTGTTAACATTTAACTTGAAGTTGTTTCTGATGAGTGAATATATGTTGAAAGATGATGAGAGACATTTGATCCACTCCTTATTTTATTGTAACTAACAGAACCGTAGTGTTCCTTACAAAATATTTAAAAAAATAAAAAAACAGACCTGTAGTGAATTCTTACAGTTCACTCGGTTCATTTTGATGCCAATTTTTATAGTCGAACAGACCATAACTCTGTACACTTTATCCGCAAAAACCTCCTGCACGTGTTTGGCAGGTTGAGTTTCCCAGCAAAAACTGTCAAAAAGTGACATGGGTGTCAGAATGTAGACTTTGCCAGCCTAAAAATCGTTGAAACTTGCAGTTACTCATTTTACTTGTGAGTGGGCTTGATTCTATGGTCAGTTTTTAATTATTTTCCAATAAAGTCATTTGCCATCAGGATTATTTCCAAAGCACTCGGAGGAGTGAAGTGCACAAGACCATGTGCTACGATTCAGACAGGCAAGGAAATTACTTTTGAAGTCTGTTTAACTGAGATGGAAAGGAGTGGCAGTAATGAAGGTAGAAATAAGCGAACAAATGTGTGAGTAAGTGAGACAGCTGTTCGAGGCAGTAGCTGTGGGCCTGAGCAAACAAAGTGATGGAAAGTGAGACTCCACAAAGCTACCTATCCAGAAAGGGAGAATAAGATAGCTCGGAGTGAAGACCATACGTCAATTGGTCCTAATTGAGTGTCTTTCCTTCCTTCCCCACTTGCAACTGACACGTCGCCCCCAGGTCCATTTCTACATGACTTCACGTCATGTAGAAAACGAGAGCGATGAATGATAACGGGAGCAGAGGATGGAGCTTGTCATCTCTCCTTCCCTGGCTTCTCACCCACAGCCCTCATGACTCACTGTGGGGCTGAGTTTCTCCAACTTTTGAGGTACTGAAGTCACCAACACTTAAAGACTGCAAATGCATGCCAGTTGAAGGAAAGTGTGGCAAACTGCTGACAACTAAACTGAGATCAAATTCTTGAACTAGTGTTGGAAAAACTCAGGCAAGGAGGAGTAATTTGGTGCTTCTGCTCTGCTGTGAAGCCAGACTGCTAATTCGACACACTTGGCAGAGTGGGTACCAGAAACGAGGGAAAACCAGACGCAAACGTTTAGGTAATTTAAAAATAGTTCTCACCACCAAATAGTAATGCACTTGCATTACTATTTATTTATTTCTGCTTTCAGTCTAGAGGGCAATTTTCAATCAGAAGACATGAGCAGTAATAGTTATTTTTAGGATGGGTACAGTTCACCTTGTCAAACCAAAAGCTAGAATGTTTATGTTTTGAGAACTTACTGCTTTTCCTTCACCAGGCACAGGTAAGATGGTCAATATTATTGACCTAAATCCAACAAGAAATCTGCAGCAAGATTTTGACAGAGCCTCTACGTCCCAGCTGACTGAGGTTAATCTGTTAACCAAATATTGAGCAATCATTCCAATGCCTATATATGTAAAGCTGAGGTTTATCCCAAACAATCTGCAAGTCTAATTCCAGAAAAAGATGACTGTACAAAATGTAAGCTCAGGAACTCGTATGCACAACATTTCCACATAACATCTCCATACAAAAATATTGCATTTAATGAATGTGATGGTCTAAAGTGTAAAAACAAAATGTCCAGCGATATTCATACTTTAGCAAAAGACTATGAAAGCAAAGGTTAAATATATTGCAGACCAGGAGTCGCATTACTTATGAAATACGATTGTTGATTTTGTGCAATGTATCTTTGAGTTGCAAACCAAATGCTTCCTTTTTTTATTTTTTATTAGTTCTTGATTTTAGATAAGTTCAAATGTTTGGAGAGACCTTTTAAGGAAGCAGACGGATCAGCCATCCTTTACATTTATAGAGAATGTAGAACAAAATTATCAATTTGTGTTTAATCTTCTGTTGGTTTAACTCGTGAGTTTAACACTACAATTGCTTATTTGAATAAACACTCATCTCGTCCTACTTTGTCTCCTCTGAAGGGCAGCAAAAGGGAAGCACAGGGTCCCGGTGCTTTTGGAGCAAACCATTTAGATTAGAAGGAGTAATGCTGAAGAGAGTTATATTAAACTTGAGTTAGTCTTTCAATTATGATTAGATTTGCTTAATTGTAATGATTTGTTTTAATGTGAATATTTATTGCGCACTGATTATTGTTTTAGGTGTTAGATTTGTTTGATATTGTTTTTTGTTTTCTGACTGCCCCTTCTCAAGGTTTCTTCCTGTAACTCACTTACGGTATAAAAGACAGTTGGCTTTCTTAGTGTGTAATGTGTTGGTGAACACATGATGTGCATAAATGATTTGACCTCAAATTTAATTTTATTGTTTTGCCTCTACCAGTCTAAGCAAAAATTAAACAGTCTGTCTTACAACCAGTCCTGAAAGTCCAATAGCTGATCCCAACAATATCTTTCTCTCATGTGGGATTCAGTTGTTTCACTACAATCATGTTGCTGTTTTTCACTTTGTCTTTATGTGGCATTTCAAGCCATTGCTGTATTTTTAAAATCAAAGATTTTTTTTATTTTTGATTTTTTTTTTGTCACAGACATGCATTCAGCACACTTGCTGTTGAACTTGGCTACACCAAGAATGTAGCCAAGTTGTGAAATAGACAATCCAGACAGATATTTTTAGCTTAAAATGTGTATGAAATTGATACAAACTGAATCTCAAAGCTGCAACTGTTGGAAGGCCTTAAAAGAACATTTTAGCTGTATGAAATAACTGAAATCCATTGCAGGGGGAAAAAAAAAAAATAGGTGCAGGAAGGGTATCATCTCTTCCATTCACTTAAAAGTGAGCTTTCCCAAAGCTTGGAGGGTTGATTTAAACTGAATGTGTTAGCTGATCGCTTCAGGGAAAATTTCACAAGGAATTTAAACTATGGGTTGTAAACCTGAGAAAAGAAACACGGTAAGCACCAAGGCATTTTCTAAAGAAGCCCAAAGACAGCCTATTACATTATAACTCCAAGATCAAACCTCCACACATTTCCCTCATTTTGCATCTGTGGAATAAAAGCGGTGGAATGCAAGTGCTGAGTAGTGAATACTTATCAAAAAACAGATTTTGTCAGGCCATTTGGGCAATGAGAAGCAGGTGGAATGTAAGAGGAAGGTTGAAGAGGTGTGTGCGCATACACACCAACATTCACGCCTACACGCACGCACACAAAGCGCTTTGTTCCCCGGGGTAGACCATGGAGCCGTCAGAACCACTCTGATTTTGAATTAACTCTGATTGGTTGTCATTGCCCTCCCTTCTACACAGCTGAGACCACTCAAAACTGCACACATGCACACACAATCATATATGCACACAAACACATACACTTGTATGATCTGGGCATCACGTTTCACTAAACCGCTGAGTTCTCTAAGCTGGAACTAGGCCTGTTTAGTACATGTGGGTGACTCTGTGTATACGCCTGCACAGAAGGGATGTATGCAATCTAAATAATTTCACATAGAGTGTACGTAGATATTTTTCTCTGCTTCTTTTTTTACCTTCAGTATAATAATTTAGAATGATAAAAATGAATAAATTATATTAAAACACATAAGGAAGAAGATTTAATAAAACATTTAACAGTCAGGTCTGTATTTAACCCTTTAATTTCTTTATATGTTCCTTGTCCTGGCACAATGGCAATCTGGCACTTTCTGACTTATGAAGTGCTTTCTAGACCATTTTAGTCTATAAACCAACAGAAAAATAAATGGGAAGTTATTCACATTACAGATTGCAGATTGAGTTTGAGATTAACTGCACCTAACTTCCCCTGTCTCATTTTCAATACAAACTTCTTAAATAACTAATCATTTAAGACTTATTCATGAAAATCTCTTTCTAGTTTTATGCTTTTTTCTTTAGATATGTGTATTGTATAAAATAAGCAAGTAGATTCCCCTCATATCTCCCTACCATGTTGTCTGAATGTTGCTTTACTGGTTATACTCTAGTACCATCTAGTGGTAAAAAACTGTACCTGCACTCATAACAGTGTTGTTTTGTGGTCTAATCTTAATGGAAATAATTGTATTTGTTCTCCTTCTTTAGCTCAAAATAACATCCACTATGTTTGGAGGTTTATTCCTCTGTGCAGACTTTGTGTGCAAATAAAAGGGACCCATTGTCCTTCATCAAAACTGACAGCACAGGTAAACATTAGACTTTATTGAACTTTATATCATATACCCTTATCAAAACCATACGTGGAGTGTTGCTTTCATTCTTTAATGCATGTTTGAGAAATCCTTGAATCTTCCGTGGCAACTTTTTGGGGTGCCGAAACATCTGGTCTCACCAAGCGCCGCCGGTTCCATGCAGCTCCCCAATATTCCGGGCTTCTGCCTCAGAGGACATCAACCCCACTACACCTTCTCCATTTAGCTCCTCCAGACTAGTGGCTTCAGCAGTTAGTAAACACCTGGTGGAACTGTGAATCTGCAGAGCTTATTATATGGTCTATTTCTCAGTCCAATGCTCTGAAGAACTTTTGTAAATGTTGTGATGACGGGCTGGTGGCGGAGTGTCCGAAAGAACATGGACTTCTCAATGAGACTGAGGCCCAATTTCAAGAATATTTTTTTTTTTTAAGTTTTGTTTGATATATTTATACATATGTGGTATTTTTATAATATCTGAAGGTAACATGGTTACTTGATTGTGCTATAAAATGGTACTAAGTGCCTAAAGAATACCTAATACTGTCCCTTTAAATCTCTGAAAGGAACTTAATAATGTATGATTGCCAGATCACAACTTTGAAACCAGAATATGAATGGAATCGTCCAATGTTTATGAAGACGTTTACTTTTCATAACCAAAAGTTGTTGTTTTATTTTTGCTTGAAGCCATCAGCCTTTGGGGATGGCAGATTAAAATTAGCATACATGACAAGATTTTGTCATGTATGATTTTGACATTATTTTGTGACTCAATGTCTGACTCTTTTGGAGATAACATGACATATAAAAATAATAACAATAAGCACTTTAAAATAAAAGTGCTTATAAAGGCACTTTTGTTTTACATTGTTTGCTTGGTGTAAAAAGTCTTTTACATTTTACAACAATGTAAAATCAAACAATGTAACACTACACGTAAAAACACACAAAAAGGGCAGATTTAAACAACAAAAGCCATTTTAAACAGGTTGGTTTTGAGTTCTTTCTTGACAGTAGAAAGATCAGACCACAAACAGAGCAATTGAGGCACTAAGTTCCAGAAGGTGGCAGCAGAATAGCCTCTGTCAGGTGAGCACAGTGTCAGAGCTGATAACTCCCAAATAAAAGTGTAACTTTTGTTTGATAGTTATCAGTAGATGATGCAAAATCCTGCACTGGGAAGCACATGTAAGATCAGGAATTCTAACTTTTTGAAACTTTGATAAAATAATTAACAAATACTCGTACATAAATAGACACGTGAGCTTTCTTTGTTTCTGTTTTGTTTCTTTTAACCACAAAAAGGTTTCTTGTATGGCGGAAACAGAAACGCTACAACTTCCCACAAACTCCTTGGCAAAGTTTCTCTGCTGATCTTGTTTCTACATCCCACTTGTCACATGTTCTGCAGCTGAACAGCCACCATAGTAATACTTCAGGGTTAGTTCACATATTTTTTAAGCCTTGTTGACATTGGAACTCTCTTGTAGGATGCTAAATTTAATTCTGTTTTACATTGCAAAACAATACTGTTTGATAAGCTGATTTTCTTTTTTTTTTTTGCAAATGAGTACCTGAGAAGATATATTTGCATAACTCTGTTTGTAAACAAGAATTTTTGGCATTTCTTAAAATTAACCCAGAGGTTCTTTTGGGTGAGGAAATGTTTGAAATCTTTTTGCTCTTCTTTTTCTCCACAATTATTTTTTTTTTGTATTTTACTGGTTGTTTGTATGCTGTGACAACACCCTGTTATCAGGTTTTTTTTTCCGCCTGGGCCCAATGTTCAGATTGTGTTTGACGGCACTCCCCTTACCGATCCTGTGATTGGCCAGTCTTCTGGTAAAAGGGAAGTCTGCAGTGCTGGTTACTTATCAGTGACATTCCGTTCCGAAAGTTGCTCTAAGAGGAAATACACTCATTTCTGTACTATTCAGCGTGAGCCAGTCCTTTGCTATGGTGTTTAACGGGTGTACCTTTTAGAGACAGAGCAAAGACCTAAACAGACTGGATTACTTGGACACAGGTAGCAGAACAGACAGAAATTCATCAAGTTGAAGATGTCTGGCAGATTTTTTTCTATGAAGGCTTCCTGACGGCGTTTTGAGTTTGGCCTGCTGAGGACTCGGCACCATCAAATACATGCCTGTAGAGGGCACAATCTGACAAAATATAGTTTCTTTAAGGTTTGTCTCGGCATTATTTTTGCTCCTACATTGAGTTAGTAGTTTTAACTTTTATTCCTAGTGAAATTGTCTAAAGTAAGTAAGTCAAGCAAATATTCTCTGAAGACTTTCTATTCCTGATTACAATTTTTGTTTAAAAAACACCTCAATGGAGTGAATACTGTACTTGTTTTATATACAATTAAATTCATGATAATAATCACTAAAGTGAACTGCTATTTAAATTTTAACTCATAAAAATGGTTTTGACCATTTTAAATTTGAAACCTTAAACCTTATGATTATTACACACAGGCATGTAGCCAAACCTGATCTGCTGTGTTAAACAAGGAAGTTGATGAAAGAAAAAAAAAAAACGATCTGGTTACTCGTGTTTTTAGGTGAGTTTTGACTTGCAAAAGGAGAACTACAGGAAGCAGAGCTGTGAAAGGTCACTTCTGCATGCAAGCGCAGAACATCGAGGATTTTAAAAATGCTGAAACAACTCTTGGCCTGCTTGTCACTTTTTGTCTTCCTTAGCCTTTTGTTTTATTCTGTGAAGTTATACTACAATCAGAATATTTATTATGCTGCTCACCACTTTGTTGTAAATGGAAACCAGACATCTTCCTGGAAGCTACAAGATAGTTTAAAGGTGACTGAGGTCAGTCATAATACCACAAGGAAGCCAAATACTCGAAAAAAGACTTTGGATCTGTGTCCCGAAACACCACCAATACTTGTGGGGCCTCTGAATGTGGAGTTTAATACAAAACGGACATTAGAGAGCGTGAAAGCAGACGCAAGTCCTTCTCTTCAGGTCGGAGGACGGTACAAGCCATCTGACTGTATCTCCCGACAGAAGGTAGGAAAAAACTCATAACTCTTCAATTAAAAGCAAATAGCAAAATTGCTACGATGATGTCATATGTCACAAAACATAAGCTTTTTAGTCATGAAAGACTGAATTAAAAAACACCCTATTCCCATGTTTAGGCAAATCACTTTTGAAAAATTATACAAAATTTTACACAAAATAGACAACAGGGAAACTTATACTGAGATGTATTAGTTAGATATCTGATCCTATTTCTGTGCTATGTCCTTTCTTTAGGGAGTTTGATAGGTTACTCAGTTTTCCTGTAACTGTACAAGTTCTACCTGTTTGTTTGGTGTATTGAATTTCAGTACTTTCAACTATTTCCCAGTACACAGAGGCTTGCAAAGGTACAGTATAAAATGCAAATAAAAACATTAGACTGTTGTGGTAGCTTGATCCAAAGTGAAAAAGGTAAGGTGTATGAATGGTTTAAGACTTTGTATTTGCAAGTAAAAGGTAAAGAAGATGAAAAGAAAAACTAGAAACAAACAAGCTCACCTTCATTGTTGAAGTTATTTTATGATTATTCCTACACTCCACAAAATAGTGGAGAAATGGGCTTCCTAGGTGCTTAAGTAGAAGGTAACTCAGCTTCTTCTCTTGTTTCTTGAGCACAATTCTAAAAAGAATGTCTACCCACAGTAGATTCTCATCTAAACAGCCTCTTCAGTTCTGATGCACATTTTTTAACATGGTTAAGAAATGGACTTATAAGGCATTTAAGAAAAAATGCCTTATAAGTCCATTTAAATGTTATTACAGAATTCTACAACTGAAAGAAAAAAAAAAACTTCTAATTTAGTGTTAATTATTTAAGAAGAATTTACATGTTTCTTTTGAAAAACTAAAACTGAACAGTAATGATTGAGTCCTGGGAGTTTATAATGAACCCGATGTCAAACCTGAAGTGCTAAACAGGAGTTGGAACCTTTTTTACTATCACTTTACATCATATTTGTAAAACATAACCCAACTCACGTCGGGGAATCTCACCATTTGTAACCGTATTTCAATAGGAAGGAAGAAAATAAAATAATCTCAATTTTGTAATGACAATCATGAGTGTATGAGTAAAGTAATTTCACACGATTTTATTTTTTTTTTCAGGTGGCAATTATCATCCCTTTCCGAAATCGACATGAGCACCTGGTGCATTGGCTTTATTACATGCATCCTATCTTGATCCGACAGCAGCTGGACTACGGCGTGTACGTCATCAACCAGGATGGGGAAGGAATCTTCAACCGAGCTAAACTGATGAATGTTGGATTTGTAGAAGCACAGAAGGAATATGATTATGACTGCTTTGTCTTCTCTGATGTTGACCTGGTGCCTCTTGACGACCGTAACATCTACAGATGCTATGACAATCCCAGACATTTGGCTGTGGCCATGGACAAGTTTAACTTTCATCTACCCTACAATACCTTCTTTGGTGGGGTCTCCTCACTGTCGAAGCAACAGTTCTCTAAAATAAATGGCTGTCCAAACAGTTACTGGGGCTGGGGCGGCGAGGACGACGACATTTACAAGCGCATCATCTTCCATGGAATGTCCATTTCTCGACCAGATGGAGTGACTGGGAAGTACAGGATGATCAGGCATCAAAGAGACAAACACAATGAGCCTAATCCAAAGAATCCTGGAAAACTTAGTAGAACGAAGCAGACCATGGACAAAGACGGACTAAATACCCTCAGCTACACAGTCAAGGAAATCTCAAAGGATTTATTGTTTACTTTTATTACTGTGGACATTCAAGCTCCAGCAAGTTGATGGAAGTTGTAAAATATGGGTAAATTACAGAATGTAGTTTCATGCTCACTGGTGATCTGTAAAACATTTGGGAAGCTGGTGTGTGTGGTGGAACTGAAATAGCTGTGAATTGCTGGTAGTTTTGGTGAAGGGGTATTTATGAAAACCATCTCTGTGTGAATCTTTCCAGGTTAGCCATAAAGGGAGCGTGAAATTTGTGGCTAGAATTGTGAAAATTATGATAGCCATCAGATTAAGCAGATTTTTTTTTTTTTTTTATCCATAAAAATGTTAGGGATGGCATGTTGAAAGACAGCTACATTTACGGTTTGTAGCTGTCTGACAAGTTTGTCAGTTCCATCAGTACCACATAGCTTAGTGATATGTACTATGTGATGTACATTCCTTATTTGCACTTAATTGTCTTAATTTACATAAAAAATATAACTTCATATTTAATAACAACTTTCTTTGTGTTCTCCTTTTGCAGTTTAATGATTGAGAATTAAATAAGGTTTGGAGATGGTCTTTAAATAGATCATTAATCCTTTTATGTGTAAGTTACAATTACTGCCTAGAGCAAGTTGGATAAATCTCTGGAAATTCCCTTGGAATCTGTTACACATATCTATTCTGACCAGACGACTTGAATTAGAAATGTATATTACGTTTTTAGCAGCACACCATGAAGAAAAAAAAGCTTGTGTGTGTCTCTATTGACAGACAAGATTATTACCCTCCATGGAGATCACTCTATAATTTTAAATCAGTTTGGAATATTTTAAGTGGGATTCTGTGAAGATGCTATATCTTCACAATGAGCATTGACAAAAATAAATTTTTCCCAGGAGATAGCAAAAGCTAACAAATTAGTCCGATTAATACAGTGAAATAATCCACTTCATCAGCCGATCTGATGAACCAGCTGATTGTGTTTCTGCTGGAAAACATTCCAAACCACAAAACTTTTAAAGCACAAAACACCATGCTGTTGCATAACTGTAGCAGACAAACACTTGAAGCTGACAATGTAGCAAGCTGTGGTGTGTGCCACTCCAAAAATGTCTCTAATTTCCAACAAACTCTGGGGGAGGTGAAATCTCTATAATAAAGATAGAATGTCTGCATAACTTTACTGAACGTCATATCAAAAGCTCTAAGCTAGTCCTTATATCATCTTGACTCCACTTTAAAAACTAACAATAGTTCAGCTCATTATAAAGTAAAATTCCACTGTCAGTATTTTGTTTTGCTACTTCTTTGTCAATCACTATTTAAATGAGTGAAAAGTTTCTTTGACAGAGTATTGCTAAGTGCAGCTAGCATGCTCATAAGATACCTATTTTATGTGATTTTATTCACATTGTTCAGCTGTCGTATTTACAAGTAATCTGTGCAACTGTGGAAACACCCATGAACTGGATTCGGATTTTTACGCGCCAAAACCAGCAGACCTAGCAAAGCAAGTTTCCAGAAAGACTGAAAGGCAAAGTAGTAAATCCAGTAGAACCAGTCAATGGAATGATCCATCCATATGAAGGATCCAAAGCAGGTTTATTTTTATATATATAATTATATATACTGCTCAAAAAAGTAAAGGGAACACACAAATAATACATCCTAGATCTGAATGAATGAAACATTCTCATTGAATACTTTGTTCTGTACAAAGTTGAATGTGCTGACACCAAAATCACCCAAAAATCAATCAGTGTTGCTTCCTAAGTGGACAGTTTGATTTCACAGAAGTTTGATTTACTTGGAGTTATACTGTGTTGTTTAAGTGTTCCCTTTATTTTTTTGAGCAGTGTATATTATATGCTATATAATTATAGCATAAAGTACAACATTAGCAAATGTCTGTTGAGTAGTTATATGTAGGTTACAAAACTAACCTGCACATAACTCTGTTTCCACACCTTGTAGACTGCTTACAGTGCATTGCACTGGATTTTATGTCTTTCAGATGACACCTGTGTTAATCTGCCACATAACTAGCTGAAATTATACCAGCAGAACATGATAATTAAGGTGGGGAAATGTCAGCATTGAGCTTAAAAAAATTAAAATAATAAAAGAAAACAATAATAAACTTAAATGCAACTTTATTAGTTTTATAAAACTGTCACTCTCCTCATTGCTTGTTTGCTCCAGCTTTGGCATCCGCTTAGGCATGAACAAAAATATGAGTTATGTGGCAGTGCAAGTCACATGCAAATTTCCCACCTGGCTGAGAGCATTTAGATCCTGTACTTCATAAACACCACTGGCATTTTAGTGATGAGTTTCAGCACTGTTATTGTTTTCAGAGTTAGGTAGAAGCTAGCTACATTTTCTCAGTTAAATTTACCTGTGTATCTTTTTGGAAAAAAAATACTTTTAAGAGTAGTTTTAAGACACTGTACTTTTCATTTTTATTTCTGTAATATTATTTTGAAGTATCACCACTCTTTCTTGAGTAAAATCTCTGTCCACTGCAAGTACCTTCAATGAATGAAGAATATATTTTGACCAAAGATGTATGAGACACAGCTGTACACCTACAGTTTAAGTTAAAGGGAGACCTTATTAACTGTTTTAACATCTTCTGTAGTTATTATTTTAAGTTTGAAAACAATGATTTGGAAAGGTCTTCTCTCTGCCTAAATCTCTACTATTTTGTACTCATTCATTTTTGTTTGTTTGATTTTTACTTTTAATTGAGTATAAATGGGTTAAAGTAGAGCTACTTTTCGTTGATTACAATTTTGGATTTTCTACCCACCTCTGATTGTTATGAAACAATAGGTTTGGTAAGGTAATGAGTAAATATTAACAAACTCCAAAGAAAATCATAATCAAACACTTTTCAGTCTCTGTTAATGATTTATGAATACCTATCTATTCATAAATCTATGACACCACATCAGAGACCTTTCAGTCTCTGTTAATGTTTTATGACTACATATCTATTTATAAATCTATTCTTCTGCAAGAAGAGTCTGTCCGAGGATTGTTCTGCAAGAAGAATAGACTTATGAATCTGTCAACATATCATTGTACAGCATTTGTAACCTGGTCAGTACCAACTTATTTACATTGCTTTAATTATCTCCTGTCCTGTTTATCCCATGTATATCACATTTTAAATTAGCAGAAATAGAAAAAAGAATTACTGACATTTTCCTGCAATAGCTGAAATTCAAAATTTTGCCCAACAAGACCGTCTTTATTGCAAACACTTCTGAAATTTACAGCTTCCTTTTGATTTCATTAAAGAAAAACTTCATGTTGCCATAGCAAGCTGGATTTAGCTCAAACACGTCATGCAAATAAATTGCTAAAATTGCTGGGATTGCTGTACCTCCTGATAGATGCAACTTTGTCTTGCTGATCTTTCTGGGTTGTTTTTTTTTTTTGGGTGGCGGGGTTTGTACATTTCAAAGTGAGTTTATACAAAATTATATATCCTTACAGCTGAAAATCCCAGGCATCAGAAACAAAGTCTTTTTAAACAACTTCCATTTACTGTGGTCACATAAAACTAGAAATATTTAAATACCCAGGGCAAATAAGGAATAAAAAGTAAAAATCTAGGTTCTAGTGGATGACTTTTTACAATAACTTATGTTGTGACTCATCTGTTCAAGATGCAGATCTGATAGCATCATAACAAGTCATTTGTTAAACATCTAGTTCCTAAGTTATTAAAGTATAAGTTATTTTAGCTTTCATCTTTAGACCTTTTTGGTCTCAGCGCTCATCTTGTGATTCATAATTTAATTTTGCTTTCCTGCTCACAAACTAAAATTTAATACGATTAGACACTTCCTGCTTTATTCTTTGAGCAACACTTGAGTTTCTTACAATAAGGAAACACGTGCTTGCTATATTCCTCACTCAGAGCTATGTGACTTTTAAATGACTCTTTCAAAAGACACTAAAATCATTGTTCAAAAGCTTAAAAAGTCCCATCAGTGAGGTAAAAACATAATCCAGATTCATATGTCCTGAAAATGCAATCTACTTTCCCTAAAGTTGTGTTTGATCACTGAATCAAAAACATATTTACTGTCAAGTTATCCACAAGAGGGAAGACTGATACAATAGCATGTTAAGAGGAATGCCTAGGACTGAGAAGTTAAGTAAGAGAAAGAAATACTTACAGAAAGAAAAACAAAATTGTGACAGACAATGAAATCAATAAAATCTGATATGTGCGCTAGAAGTCAAATTGGAGTTAAGAAAACAAAAACTGTATTGATCCTTCTTTTTATCAGTCTAGTTTATTTTATGTTTTTTTTATGTACTTATCTTTGTTGGTTTTGTGTTTTTTTTCAGTCTCAGGAGTGATTATTTTATGTGTTTACACAAACAAAACCAGGTGGATTTATTGTTAGCGCATTTGAATGTGTATGTCGCCGTGTGATTTGGAGTCAGTGGGTTTTTGTGAGTGCTTTTCTGCACCAGTTCGACTTCTATTGCATTCTGTGTTAAGAACCCCACCCCCATTCCGTCACCCCCTTTTTCTTCCGCCCACCATTCCCGTCCCCATCTTCCTATCCTCCTTCCTGCCCAGCCCCCTCTTCCCATTGGTTGACCTACTGGAGTTGCTATGGGAACGATTGCCAAGAGGCTGCCATGTAGAGTGTGGGGTGCTGCTTTCAAATGGTGCTCCATCATGAACTAACAACCACATATTTATTGAGGTCAGGAAACCCTCCTTACCGCAATGACATCAGTTTCAAAAGACATAAAAATGACTATCACTTTTCTTGTGTGTTCACATGAAATCCACCTGCATCATACTCTGGTTTATTTTTCTGAAATTTAGAGTAAGTGTAATATAATTCAAAAGTTTCTCTCATTATATCTTCTGTTTTTGTATTATAAACAAAATTCCACCCTTTCTGTCTTGAGTTAAGATGCAAGTCACATAAGCAGAAAAAGGTTTTAAAGTTTTCTTCCAAACTTGACCTATAACCACTGTTGCATATATTTTTGAGAACCACTGTGAATTATATCCGTTTGAACTTTCACACTATTTCATATTTTCATGTTTACATTCATTAGAAGCTACTGGTCTTCTCTTTTGGCTTTTCTGAGGACAGCTTTTCAGATCATTTTTGATGGAAAGTTGAGTGGAAGGAAAATATACACAAGTAATTGGGTTTAATCTCATGTTCAATAGATGAATATGAGTGAAATATGCAAGACATTGTTGTGAAAATTTTCCTTTAACAAAGAGTGAGGCAAAACTGTGTAGTTTTAGATCAACCAGCCTCATGCCAAACCGCCAACCCACATATGAAGCTTTGGTTTGATTTTCAACCTCAGGCAGAAGTCCATCCAGGATATATGATCATCAAAGTCTTTCCCAGGCTCCCACAGGGTTTGGTAGTGGATGAGAAGGCTTGGCCAAACCAGAGTATTTGTTAAATGCTTCTTCCAGGCAGTACAGGAAATCTTCAGCTGCTTCATGAGGGCGTTGCTTTATTGTCTGCAGGATGGTGTTATCAGTGAACTGTGGAAAATGTTTTTGTAGGCCTCTGCACAGCACCTCTATGGCCAGAGGATAAGGGGCGCTGGAACTCTTATTTTTGTAGTCCACATTTCTGAGACGGACATCAGGATCAGGGAGATATTCAGTCAGGTAGGCAAGATCGCTGGGTTTGAGTTTTGCAGCCATGCATCGTATTTCAGCACAGTGGAACGCATTTCATTGCACAGGGCCTTCAGTTCTGTGACAAACTTGACATCATCTTCTCTCGGCTCAGGAAGGAGGGAGGCTGCTGATGTGATGTCAGTACCAGTCCAGGGGCGATGAACTAACATTGCTCCTGTTCTGGCGCCTGCCACTTCCATCATAAATGTCCTGAGGTGGATGGAGTCGTGGAGTCACTCAGTCATCAGCTGACTTCTTCATGTGTTTTGGATCTGGTGTGGGCAGAGACAGGGCCTACAAGGGGTTTGGTTGAGCATCCATGTTTCTGCTCTCTGCTGGGAGTGGAAATAGACTGCAGGGTGGTCTTGAATTGGGCTGATGACGAAGCTTTGCTGCTTCTCTCTGTGGGAGGAGGTAGTGCTATCTTTCTAGGGTCTTGTGGGGTTGCTGGAGTGTCTCTTCGGACCGGGGGATGGGAGTCCAAATCCAGATCTGTCTGGAGTGCCTGGATCTCCACCTGGGAAGTAGAAAAAAGGGGTGAAGTAGCAGACAGCAAGCACACGTCTTCGTTCACTAGGAGTCTTCAGAAGTCTTTTTTATGACCTCATGCATCACACAAGAATCATAATACTGCTATGCGTAGAT
Source organism: Brachyrhaphis roseni (assembly GCA_903066815.1). NCBI lineage: Eukaryota > Metazoa > Chordata > Actinopteri > Cyprinodontiformes > Poeciliidae > Brachyrhaphis > Brachyrhaphis roseni. Next base: position 88,249 of record CAEFZY010061919.1, read on the forward strand.
TCAGTTAATAATCACAGTAACCTTAAATTTTCCCACTACAACATTCAAATACCTGGCGGAAAGAGCATGGTATTATTGTGTTTAATTTAAAAACTTGCATTACCTAAACTTCATTGAGAAGCTATGGTATACTTTTAAGAAGAAGATAGTTGACTGGCATTTTTGTATTAAAAATACTTTTCATTTGTCTTACGTAAAATTAACATTTTCTGAGAAGTAGAAAATTCAGTTTTCAGTGATGAAGTGGTTGAAGGAAATTAATTAATTTCATCAGGTGCACCGGAATTTATTTAAACAGTATACAGATTTTAGCCGAGATAGTAAAGAGTACGAGAAGTGAACCATGTAATTACTTTGAGCAACATTAAATTATACACATAAATACGTATAGGCGCACAGAGGCTCCTCGCATGTTCTTTGCCCGTCAACGCAGCACAGTCTCTGTCAATAGCAGAGTTGATACTGAAACCTAATATGCAGCTCTTCAAGTAACTTGTGTATCTCTTGGTTTCAGGCACTCCCAAGTAGGGTTGACTGGTGCTGCAGCTTGATCGGGTTACCACAACACACAAGTGTGGAGGTCAACTTTCATCCAGCACTAAAGAAAACTGACTGCTCGCTTATTTTAATCCAACCACGGTGCTATTTTTTCACATAACTATTTTCACTTCACAATTTCTTTCATATTCACATTTAATGGAGCGGCACGACAATTTTAATCTGGCGAGATGTTCAATGAAAGTTATAAAAGTTCCTGAAGCATCATTGCGAAGTTCCGTAGCTTTTGCTTTGCATTTCATCATGACGCCTTGTTCTGCCCTTTAGTAATTTGAGCATGAGCCTTGCAGGTCAGCACAACACTAAAATCTCTCTCTTGAGCACTTTCATCAGATTTATGAACTGATGGCAAACACTGAGAGCAAATGCTCTCATCCAGCAGATTAATGACAAGATCAGCCGACACATATACGCATGCTCCACCACGCACCCTCTCCCTGTCAGCATCCCCGGCTTTGACGAAGTGGGCCGGTAGAAGTGAATGTCTTACGTAAGGCTTTTATATAAATCTCAGTGTGCAAAACAAGAAAGAGAGAGAAGGGGGAGCTGCTGCACCATTATAAAAAGGACTTGCACTGCACCAAATCCTTCTCCTCATGCATTTACACACCTTGTCAACTATATGTCCTCTTGTGTAGAGATACCCATATTCCCTGAAACAATGAGTTAATATATTCCATGAAGTTTAAGAACACATGGAATCACATAGAAGTTGTAAATTTGCTTGCATCATCATGACCCTATGCAGCCTTTTTATAGTAGAGAGCAAGAGAGGGACAAATGCTTAAAAGTCATTAAAAAATATTGATTGCCTAAGACTGTTGTGCAAAGCTGACCTATTTCTAAATGTGATGCCGCAGCTTTATAGCAAACCATTTTTTTCTCATCCTGTTTTTTTTTTTTTTAGAAAACAATAGAAAAGTTAAGTTACAGACAATTAACATTTTTTTATTATTATTATTTTCTAATATCAAAATAGCACAAAAATGTAGTTATGAAGAGCCAGGCACTGATCTATTATTGCAAAAACAGTTTAATTAATGAAAAACAGATGGGACAACAGTGTGGCACTGTCAACAGAAAAACAGTGACACAGTGGGAAAAACAACTTGCAGAGTTTTATTTTTATTGTTGATTTTTTTTTTTCTTACTGCAATGCTCGCACGGAATCCCATATTTATGAAGAGAAAGCGAACGTTTCAGGCTGCAATAGATACTTGGAACTCAATTTGGCAGTGGTTTGGTTGCCTCAAGAGTGCGTACATGTCAGATCAAAGAAATGAGTATCATGCCATACAGGTTCGACTGAAACTCAGGCTCTGGCACGGGAAAACAGAATTAGATCAGCTAAAAAGGATAAATCATTTTTAACAGTCAGTTCAAGTTCAGATCCCAGTTATCTACACTTGTTTGATTTTAAAATTGATATTATGTGTAGATGTAGGGTTGTTTTTATGTTAATGTAAAATATGTCGCAGAACCTTTGTGGTAAAATAGATATTTTCGTTAAAAGTATCCCTATCATCTACTTATACTGTTGCAAATCATCACTTTAGGGAAAGTAAGATTTAAAAATAACATAAGGAATAAGAATAAATTAAAGGAAAAAAAAAAAAACAACATTGGTGGGGAATCTGTGAACTAATTTGATTTGCTTGAGATGAGAATAGTTAAATTAATCCAAGTGGCATTAGATTAACCCTCCCATGGCCTTAAAAGATGAGGTCATTTGGAACCCACAATGTTTTTACCTTGTGATCGGTTTGGGCTTTTTCAAGTTTTTTTTTTTGTGTGTGTGTATCAATGGTTTTGGGAGCTGACGGTTTGACAGGACAATCCCCCACCCGCTTGCCCACTGTCCGACCATGACATCAGCTGTGCTCCTATTGACCGCTGGGCTATGACCACAGGACGGTTAATCCTTCCCAGAGCCAAAATGAAATAGATCATTAAATTATTATTTAACCCATTTATTAAAAATAAATAAATAAATATAGTATACAAATAAACAATTTAAGCTATAGTATATAAATTTGCAAATGATTAAAACAATTATTTGGCTAAGATTTCACGTAATTAAAATTATATATAATTATTTCAAAATTGTTCAGTTTTTCTTTGTGTACTTGCTGAAATACAGTGCTGAGTGTGGCTTATCAAATAGACCTCAACTTCAGATTGCCAGTCCACTTATGACCAATGAAGTAAAATCATGTTGGTCTCCTGCACTTATTTTGATGGATAATGTTGTCAAGAAAAATCAATTCATGACTAGCTATGAATTATTTAACATCATATATATTAAACTAAATAATAATTTGTCTCAAATTTGATATAAATTATTGACACTTTTCACAATGATTTAATGATTTATTTGTTGAATTGTGACAATTATGGACTACCATATGTTCCAAGATCTATTGCAAAAACGTTAAAAAAAAAAACAATAATAATAACAACAAAGTTTGATTAGATTAGGTCCATATCAATAAAGTAAGTAATGGAAAACATTAAGGTATATATCAAACATATCAAAATATCTGACATTAAAAAGGTGCTTTGCTACCAAACCTGTCACTTTAATGTCGGTAATATTCTAACTTCAACCAGCATGACCCTCAATTATCAACACTGTCCCTATGCTTTGAAAGTAAAAAGAAGATTATGCTTTTAACATGTGTCTCTGACAAATGTTTCAGAAAACCACAACCATTGCCCTCACTTATAAACGTGCTGCTTTGCAAAGCTAGACACACTTAGCAGTCATTTGTCTTCCAGAGCGTTGGTAGAAAATAGGCAAATGTGGCTTTTGCCTTGCGCTCATCACCTTTAAATAAAGAGTAAAGGATCTCTGATGATATTGAGCTACATTCAGATTTACAAACAGCTGCGGTGGATCCTGAAATCATATTACACAGCATCAGCAAAAGAGTTAGCAGGTGAGGAGTGAGATCCCACTAGTTTGCTTTGCATTCTGACTTAGCTCTTTAAAAAATGGCTGGCATGTAGAAATAACACCTCCTTATCATCCAGTTATATCAAAACTTTCCAAAAAAAGAAAAAAGCAGAAACAGAGGAAGTTGCTCTAAGACACTGATGCAATCACAGTTTGAGATTTAAGCAGTTTTTTTCAGAGTAGTCTATAGAAAAGTATGAAAACGTGAGAAAAAAAATATTTACTTAGAAATTTTTTTTTTTTTTTTTCACGTGTCCTTGAAGGATAAAGTTAACCAGTGTAAGCTACGAAGAGAATGACAAATGTAGTACAGTGTGCATGCTGAAAATCTTTTCATCTCTACATGATCTTCCCTGACTTTTGTGCCTCTGGTGCACTGCATGCAGAGAGCAACTGACAATATGAGCGTGCATGTTTTTTTTAAGTAATTTTTTTTATTCTGAATGTTGAATTGCTCAGCTTGCATTGGATGAGGATGCATTAGTGCAAAGGATCTCTCAGTGTGTTATATTGCAAAGACTTTATAGGTTTACATTAGCAGTGAAATCAGTGTAAATCCCAGAGAAATTCAAATAACGTATGTCATTTAAGTTGTGTGGTAGAAGTGGGATCCACACAACAAAACATGCCAAACTGAACAAGCCCATAAAAGAGGACATCTTCAAAAGAAAAATACATATTGTGTGGCTTTCTCCGGTGTAGCTTTCTTGCTGCAAAGTAAGTAAGTTATAAAACTGCATTGGTTCTATTTGTATTTGTATATCTAAAACATACAGTTTTGAAATCAGTGAGCGGTCCAGAGAATACCGTTTTAAAAAGTGAATGTCAGTAAAAAGCATATTCTTGAGTCTGTTCCAGAAGTTAACAGGAAAAAAATCTAAGCCTTCTGAGTTTGTTTTTTTCTTTAGCTTTGGCTCTAAAATCACAAGATTAGGAGGTAATTTATAACAAATTAGACAGATTAAAAAAAAAACAGAAAACCTTGATTGAATTAGGTCCTATCAAACTGAATAATGTCACATTGAATTCCATACAAAAATGTCAAAGATAAAAAGGTGCTCTGTTTTTTTCTCAAAGTAACTGTCAAATTCAACAGGTCAGTAGCTTTTTCCAAGAACTTGAAGTTGAAGAATGAATTGTCTCTGTGAAGAAGGATTGTCAATAGTCAGCCTCCAAAGTGCGAGTAAGGTCAGTAAAGTATGAACCCAGCTTTTTTGAGTCTTTGTGTCAGAACCACTGATTATTGTCCAGCTGGTCGAAGGGAATCTAGGGGAAATTCTAAGATCTGAATGGAATTTTTAAACTGATGATTCTACAGCTCCACGTTTTCTTGAACAAAGGAAACTTTTGGCTCTGAACAACCAGTACTGTACTATCTTAGAAGGCGAAGCTTAAATGTTCGTCAAAAAGATCTACTTCTTGGATGCAGCTCCTCCACTTGTGCTGGTGGCAGGTTTGCTTCCAGAACGGCGAACTGGCACCTTTGACACAGGGATTCTGGTGCGGGCTGGTTGGGGTGCATGGGTCTTTGGCGGAGGGGTTTCTGCCTCCAGTACAGAGGACAGAGCAGACTGGCTTACAGAGTGGGGAGGCGAGGTCTGTCTATTACTTACTGGGATCTTGGAGTCTCGAGGAAGGCTGGCGCTGCCTTTCAGTGATTGAAAGGAAGAGGAAGAGGAGGTTGAAAGGGGACTTTTTTGGGAGGTGGGACTCATTTTGAATTCTGCAAATGGAGAGGGGGTACTGTTTACATCATTGTCTCCCCTCTGATCTTCTCCCTCCTCTTCAGGATCATTGTACAAGTCATAAAGGTGGTCTCCTGAGCAGCTATCACGTGATAGGGCAATCTTCTGGTTACGCTGCAACCCACTCTCATCAGGAGTTGCTGTAGGTGTTGCTGAGGGAGTATCCCAGTAACCTTCGTCACTGAGAAGTTCTTTTTCACCAGGTGATACAGGATGGCGGCCATGTGCATGAGGCAGAGGGGGCTTTCCTGCCCGGCTTCCTGCTCCACCAACCACTGGAATCTTGCTGAGGCCCAGCGCCTTCACCTGAGGAGCTTTTCTCTCTGCACTTCTTTGAGCTGAGGGACGAAGTGCACTGGGGGAGTTGCTGCGAGGAGGATAAGTGGAAGTAAGGGTACTGGAAGAAGGCTGGTACTGCCGGGGCAACGCAGGGGAGCTTTCTCCTGCAGAAGGCAACATGTGCCAAAGCCCCTGCATGTCTGCATCATCCACTCCTTCTGGACTTGCCATTTCTTCCCCTCCTCCCATGTAGGCCACTACACCACTTCCAGCAGAATGCTGCTGTGGTGGAGGAGGCACTCGGGTCCGGGCAGGGAGACAGACAGGTGCTGAACTCTGGGGAACGGAGAACATTGGCTGGGTAATCTGTGAAGGTATTGGAGGTTTGGTTGGGGAAGCATGAGTTGTTGCACTAGTTAAACCAACAGCTCTACCAACATTTGTGCTCAGACTCCCTCCTCCACCTCCGCTGCTACTACTACTAGTGCCACTGCCACCATTACCCCCTGGTCCTTCCTCATCTGCATCAGCAATAATATCACCGCAGCCAGTCAGTGAATCAAAGCTCTTCAGAGATGTGACATCAGTGAAAAGGATGGAACAGAGTCGATCTACAGAGGGCTCCGAGGGTTGGTCACCTATGCTGCAACGGTCCAAAGGGGGTGTTGTAAGGGAGGGGGTGAGGCTAGATATTGAGGCTTTGGCTTTTTGAATAGATGGGCGCAGTGGTGAGTCGGTGGGTGTGTAAGGAAAAGGAGAGTCTGGCTCACCAGATGGTCCTGGCACGGCAACACAGTGTGTGGGTGTCATGGTAACACTAGTGGTGGGAGTGTCTAATGCTTGTAGGTTAGATCCTGTCTCTGCACTTGCACAGTCCTCCTGGTGATGATGCGGAGGTGGCTCAAGGGTAAGAGTAATGTCCTTCGGGGTCTCAGATTCTGTAGCACCTGTGTCCCTTGTTTTCTTACCTTCCACTTCTTCTCCCTCAGCCTCGTTTGTTTTCTCTTTACGTCTCCATCGCATGCTGCTGAAAAAGCCCTTCAGGCCCCTCCCTCTTCTCACAATTCCTGTCCCACCATTTTCACTTGTCCTAAAACTCCCACGTCGGAGAAAGGAAAAGAAACTCAACGATTTGCTGAGCGATCTTACCGGCCCTGCCTCCAGGCTAGTAAGGCCCTCCCCTCTCTGACCCACAGCCTCGTTGTTGGAGCCTGTTAGCCCGTCATGTGTTTTGCTCCTCACAAGCTCCGCTGATGCCGCCGAGCTGTTTCCATTCAAAGAATTCCCGTTGTCAGAATTCCCATTGTTCCCACCGTTTGCAGCAGCTTTGTTCCTGAAGGAGAAGAAGCTGGCCATTCCAGAGCCAGTGCGTCGTTTCCCAAAGAGTTTAAAGGCTGCTTTGTTGATCTTCCCTGCAGGCTGTGTGTCACACTGTGGAGCCACAGGAGGCTCCACACAATCCGACTGCACCTCCATTATCCAACACTCCGTTGCTTCCACAGGGTTGCTTCCCTCTAGTTTCTCTGGCTGCCTTTATGTCCTTTCCCCTTCTGACACACACTTGCACTCTCTCTCTTTTACCCTCCACCCTACTTTCTGGTGGTCCCTCACTCCCACTCTGGCTTGCTTTAACGCCTGCCTGCTGGTTTTCTCTGCCTCCCTCCCTTCCTCCCTCTCTCACTCCCATCTTTCTTTTTTTCTCTCTCTCTCCTAGGCAGGCACACACATGCATGGAGGGTGCTACTCCTCGACGTAGCCATAGCAACAGGGTGGGCTAAGCAGCTTTCGTCAGCTTTGGCAGGGCGCCAGCGTCTGTCCTCCACTCCCTCCCCCATCCCTTTTCTCTCCTCCTCCTCCACCTTGCTTGTTACCAATTCGCTGTTTGCACTATTTGTTAAACAGATAACTTATTCAAACTCCCACAATTCACTGCTTGCATTCTACGTTATACAGTTTTACTGGGAATGTTCCAGGATATGTGGCCCAACATTTACTTAGATGCCTTAATTAGATAGGACTCGTCTTTTCTATGTATGGAGCTGTTTGGTTTCCTTGTTCCTTCTGGTCCACAGACAAAGCTTGATAGTGCTCATACTTTCAGTATGTTTTAATTTGCATGTACGTATAATAGGTGTCTCGTATAATAGGTGCCACAATGGTCAGAAAACGTGAATGTAAACACCGCCAAAGACAAAAGAACCCCTTTGTATATTGCTGTGTTTGTTTACATGTTTGTCTAAGGAATTTCAAATCTTTCAAATGAGTATAAAGTTGAGTTTGCACACTTTCCACACTTTGTCAGGAAGCACCCACAAACCTCAGAATATTTCATTGAGATTTTATGTAATAAATTAGGGCACAATTTGAAAAAAAAAATTAATTCATTATTTTTTGCGTTACTAATTAAAATTTAAATGTGGCATTCAATGGTATTCATCCCCCTTTTTTCTAATTATTCTAAATCATATCAAGCCCAACAAGAATTTAACTAATTACTTAATCTCAGAATAAATACAGCTGTTCTATGAAGAACAGCTACAGATGTTTAGCAAAAAATAAAGCACCATCAGAAGCTCAAAGCAACAAACCAGTGATACAGTTATGAAGAAATGTCAAATATGGTTACATTACAAAACAACGTCCACAGCTTTAGAGATTTAATCGAGAAGTGTTACGTTTTTCGTCCCAAATTGGAAAGAGTATGAAACAAAACTATGGTCATCCCCTTGAAATGACAGGTTAATCAAAAAAGCAGCCAAGCAGTTTATAGAAACTCTTTAGGAGCTGTGAGATCCACACTTAGCTGGGAGAATCTGTTGATAAGAGAGTTATGAGTTGACCAGAAATCTGGTCTTTATAGGAAAGTAGTACGAACAAAGTGAACGTAAAAAAGAAAAATCATAAGGATTCTTGTTTTTTGGTATCAAAACCATCTAAGGAATGTTTCAACATGTGGAGGTCCAGTGCTGTAGTCCGATGAAATTAACATGCTAGGTATGATCTAAAACTAACACTGCCCATTTCAATGTACATACCGTCTTAACAATGACACATGTAAAGAAGATAACCGGACAGAGTTGATGCAAAAATGGATGGAGATAATATGGGACAATCCTACAAAAGTGTGTTAAAGACACTAGACTGGTGTGGAGAACCACCTTACAGAAGGACGACAACCCTAAATACATGTTGTAGAATGGCCCTGTCTATAGCTCAGATCTAGAGGCAATTGAGAATCTGTGACAATTCCAGAAAAGTGCTGTTCACTGATCCTCCCTATGCAATGAAATTGAGCATTAACTATTTTGTACACTGACGAAGCACATTATTCAAACAATTATGCCTGTGCCATTGACTAATGTATTTTACGCTACACCACAACAAATAACAGTGGTGCTTTAAAATGTTTAACAAAATTGTATTATTTACCGAGGCGGTGCTTTCTTCTCAAGTTTTGAGAAACACCAGTCCAAAAATTAACAAGTTGCATTGGAAGGGATCAGGCTTCCACATTTTAACTGCATAAGCATGTGATAGGCTCACAAAAGTAACACACACAGATACACACACTCACACACATCACAGCCTTTTGTACAGTTTGGGCACACATAAAAGCCATATGGCCTGTGGCCCCCATATGGACACCCGGGGCCAGGTGTCTGACGCTATGGCAACGCTTTTAACTGGCCCCCTGTCAACCTAAATCAAGGTTTGTGTCACTGGTCATGAAGCCTCATTGGTTCCTTGACAACCAGTAGAGTTTCTGTGAGCATGCACAACAATCAGCTGCCTAGGAAAACATAATTTACAAGTGCAAGTCCTTGAACTTTGATACTTTCTTCATTCTACTATTTACCAAGCAAACACTATAAATACAAAATGTCCTACTGGTTAAATTAGGCTGTTTTTGATAATCTTTGTAAACAATCCAAATGTATTTTAGGCCTGTAAAAAAAATAATAAAAATCCAGTTTGCAGTTCTGATATGATTCTTTGTGGTTTCTTTTTTCACTACCTATTTTTGCCTCTCAATCCCCAAAGAAACTCCCCGGAATCCCGACCCACTTATATACCTTCCCTCCCATCCCTACATCTCTCCCTCTATTCCTTTTCTCTTTCTCTTCCTCCTCCTCCCCCTCTTGCTCTTCAGCATCTGCAGCCACAGGCTCCCATCTTCCAGACGACCGCTATGAAACAATGTGCGCATTCATGAGCCCAAGGCAACACACACCTACACAAGCACATTTTCAGGCCTTCCCCGCAGCGAAGCGCTAAAGCGCATCCCTCCTTTGCTTTCAACCTTAAAAAGACAGAGAATCTGTCTGCTCACCCAGGTTTTCAGGTACAGCAGATACGCAGACAGAATGTTGTGCAGACTTATCTGTAAGTCAGCTGGCTAATGGATGGACTTGGAAGTGAGTCCGAGCAGCAGATGGCTGGTGGATTGATAAGCGGAGACTGACAAGTAACTTCAGCTATTGCATGATTAGACAGAGGATTCTGATCAGCTATTAGGGCGGAAATGTACTCTACTTAGGCTGCCTAACTGCCAGTAAATTATTAAAGAAAATAGCAATACAAGTGCATTACACGCTCAGGACCATTATCATAAATGTTGATTCATAGGTGATTCAAAAAAGTAACTGCTGTAGAAAGAAGTGGGTTTAATTATCAGCTATTAGAATATGCATCTATGTGCATTGTGAGCTGAGAAAAACAGCTGCTAGCACAAAACAGATTTTGTCAATTTGATTCTTGGAAAATGCAGCATGCGCTTTCTTCTGATGATCAGTTCATTGCTTTCCTAGTGTTAAAAAGCAAAGAGGCAGATGCAAGCAACAGAAAAAGCACACGCCTTGTTCCCCCCACCCGCGCAGCCTAACTAGGGTTCCCGTTTCAGCCCCTTGAGTGAAGCTTAGCACTAAGTGGGACAGTTAGAGGACGTTTTTCTGTCTCTGCCTCCATCATGGTTGCCTATTGAAATGGCTTTGTTTATTGTCTGTAACGCTTGCTTTCTTTGCTGTTCATGTGCTGTCTCATTTACAGTAAAAACACACCTTTTACTGGGCGATAGGATGAAAGTTGAATCAAACAGAAATTAAAGGATTAATATGTTTGGATAAGAAAATAATGCACTTGAATTCTAATTCTTTCTGTAGCAGAGACTGTAATTAGCTTCTTTGTTTATGCTCTTGTTTCCATTGAAAATGATTTGGAATACAGTATTCAAATAAATGCCTTCATTATTAACTCTCACTAAGACAACGTTTTGAAAATAATTCCACTTTTTTGTCATTAATATGCCATCGTCACAGTTTATTACCGGGCTTTGTCCTTATCGTCCACCTTTAATTAACTGATTTCCATGATATTGTCAGTTACTAGAGTCACTAGTAGCAAAAGTAAACAGCATTATGTCTCAGCCAACCATTCTTTTGTCTATTTAATCAACTGTAGTCCTTTCATTATTGTTTAAAAAGAGCAGGTTGAATAAACAACTTCTCTAAACACGCACTGCTTTTTAGAGAAGTTCTTTCCACCACATTCTTTTCAACTCAGAAATTTTTCCACAGAAAACCAAGAACAATGTTCTTTTTGTATCAGATGTTAACTGCCTGCAGACAGCCTCCTAGTTCAACACTCACTAAAAGAAACACTTAACATAAGGTGTGTGTTGTCTTGGCACATTTACTAATAGGGCTCAAAGTGGTGTTGATTTCCACCTTGTGCAAATAACTGAATTGATTTTATCAAAAGTGAATACATTTTTGCGTGTCAGTTTAACTTTAACAGCCTTCGCTTTGCAATGTATCTATGGGACTAAAGGCGCAAGACAGACAAAGCAAGGGTGTGGCTGGTTATTCACGAACGACTGACAGCCCGTGCTCTATACAAACAAGTTGACTTTGGCGTTGTTGCACGGGAATAGATTGAAACAGGCACGAATACATCAAAACCCACATTTTTCCTCATCACCACCAATGTCCTGCTGGCCAGGTTTCCGGACAGAGGGTCTTCCAGCTCTGGATTAAACTAAGCCACAGCATGTACGAGTGTGGGCGTGTGTGTGAATTCACACATTCACATATGTGTGTACAGTATTAAACCCCCTGGATTACTGCCTGAGGTCTTTTGTTGCTTAAGGAAACAACAGGGGGTGGTACAAACTGTTATTAAGCTGTCTAAGACAAGGCTTCTGAAACACGTCTGAATCTCAAAGACTCTGTGGTTTCTATTGGTCCTGTTTGATAATTCATTTCACCCTTTCTTGGTCCAGCACCCTCATTAGGTAATCTGATTTGTCTGCAGCCACCTCACTCAGTAAGTACAGTGCCTTGCAAAAGTCGTCATACTACTTGATTTTCTTCACACACAGTGAGACAAGCATAAAATTAAATGTAATTTGTTAGCATTTTATCTAATAGACCAACATCAAATGTTGCACAGTTGGAAGGATGTCACGGGTTTCAAAACTTCTCATGAATTAAAAAAAAGTCCTTTAAAGTCCGTTATCTTCAAAAGCAACCTAACTAATAAATATGATTTTTTTTTTCAGCATGTGAATGCCTCAGAAACAATGAACATTAGTGAAAAGTAACAAACACCAAGGAACACGCAGCACTTTGAAGTTCAGAGATAAAGTCACGCTCACATTAAAGCAGGGTGGGGTCATAAGACAGTATCCCAATCTTTGAACAGTCAGAGCAATGTACAATGCATTATCAGAAAACAGAATCAGCATGACGCAACACCAAATGTATAAGTACACCCAAGCTGAAAGACCGGACAAGAAGAGAGCTACAGTTCAGGTTGGAATTAGCTCTGTTAACAGGAAACAAATACTGTATTTTTCGGACTATAAGTCGCAGTTTTTTTTCATAGTTTGGCTGGGGGTGCGACTTATACTCCGGAGCGACTTATGTGTGGAAATTTACACATCATTATATCATATCATATGTTATTTTCACACTAAACCGCAAGAGGGCGCTCTAGGCCTGTGTTATTCTACCTTCGGAGAGGTAGAAGAAGTTAGCCGAGCTGTTTACAGCGACACTGAGGACGAAGGTAAACTTGTTAGCATGTTATTTATGCTATAGTTATCTGAATAACTGTTATGTTAACATACCAGGCACGTTCTCAGTTCGTTGTTCATGTGTCATGTAACGTTAGCATACCGTACAATTATT
>CAEFZY010061921.1:0-10504 GCA_903066815.1 Brachyrhaphis roseni
TATATATATATATATATATTAATGCTTTTACCATTAATGAAAATGTATGCTTAATTAAAAGAAGGAATGTTTTCCTCTGTTTGAACCTCAAATGTAATCTTTCATTACAATAGAGGGTGAACACAGGATATATTTCTTTACAGTCCTGTAAAACAATCATACACATGAAAACACCCTACGCAAATTGTATGTCCCTGATTTTGAGGCCTATTAATCCCATTTAATGACACCGCTCAAATAACATTATTCTCAGAGGAAGCGAGCAGCCCATTACATTATGATTGTTGCTGTAGAAGATGCTGTTATCTTCCCCCTGCAAGCCCATAGGTGTTAAATCACAGGAAAAGACAAACTGAGCTATAAAAGAGAATAGGATCGACTTCATTCAGGCCTGATATTAATCTAGAGGGACCAAAGACCTGAATGTAGGAAAATAAACTGGATCTCCTCCACTGGCAGGCTTTAAGGAAATGAATGCAACACGAATACCAGCCCCCAGCTGCCCCCTTTCCTCCATCACGCCTGTTTTTCTCACTTATTCCCATTCAGCCCTCCAGCCACAATTAATTCTACCAATCATTTCTCTCATCGAGGCCAGGGGAGCATTAAGAATGCACACTCTCTGGGCTAGGATGCCAGCCAAACATGACTGGAGGCAGGATGAAGAGCCACTGTTGATCCCAATACATTGTATATTGGGATTTGTACAATAAGAATGCAAGCAAAGCAGTTTGAGAAAAACTGAACTAAGAAGAGATATCAAATAGTGAACGGAATCCTATGTAAAACATATCCAGAGAGGAGCTAAATATATTTGTTTTGTTAGTTGTGTTGGTGGATGAGCGAAAGAGCGAAAGGGAAAGAACGTAAGAGACACATGGGATGGGCAAATTACCAGCAGCCGTTTGAATAAAAAAGAGTAGAGGCATGAGGTCAGATGGGGTGTGAGATTATCCTAGGAACCAGAGGGAAAAGACCCAACACCCAAACACACTGGAAAATTATATAAGAGTCTAACAGACAGAGGGAAGGTGGAATACAAGTGGAAATGTGATACAGGAAGAGACAGAGACAAAAGTTGTAACAGGATGGAGAGAATTTCAAATCGCTGCACAACTTCAGATGCTGATAGACACAGTGGAACCTGAAAAGTGTAAGCAAGCAAAGGAATATCAACACTAGAGATGACCAAACACTAGGATAAATTAAGACTAAACTCATTTGAACAATATGATACAAGCAACTGCCTTTATGTAAAATAATTACATGTTGTAAAAAAAAATCTGTTATTTTTAATTTATCAGATGACAGACTCCAAAAAAAAAAAAAAAAAACCAGGTGTGAGCACAATTTAATGTCTTGTTGCCCATGCAAAGCTCATGGATTTTCCATTAAATATGCTCAAAATTATAGATGCATAGAATTATGTTGGCCAATTTCTGATCTCTGCTTTTTGGAAAGGTTTGATAGGCCTATAGAGTTTTAAACCAATCATGTCTTTAGGAACTACAAAATACAAAAAGCCATGAGAACAGAAATTAAAATATTTTTTCTAGCCTTCTTGCCATTATTATTTATATTAGGAGCAATAATAATGCCACACTGTGTGTATGAGAAAAGAATAGTTGTAAACAGTATTTCTGCAAGTTTCACTAAGTTTAATTGAAGACTAAATTTAAGATCTATGTGGATTATAAGAAATAATCCATATAGATCTAATTTACATTAATCTTATCAGCTTAGCACATCGTCAATTTCATCAGTTTAAATGAGTGTTTCAGCTCCACAGTGTGACGTTGCTCCGTTTACAGGTAGATTAGCCAACTTCAGCTCAGCTCCATTGTAGTAACTAACGCCAGATTTAAGGAAGTTACTGACGTCCTTACTTTCGAGCCCAACCTTTTTAAATATACACTTTCTTATAAAGAAAGACCTGCAAACAACTAATTATTAATGACCAAATTCTCCATGTTAATAGAAAGACGAAGAGAACTCAAAAGATAAAACAGAGCAACCTTCCTGTACTGAATTCAGCCTTCCTGTTATCTGCTGAAGTATTTTTCTTTCTCTAATTCTCAGGAATGTGTCGACATGTAAAAAAAAAAAAAAAAAAATCCTTTAAAATAGCTTTCACAGCTTTTGAGTTTCCTCTGACTTCATCTGTTAAAGATTACAGATACTGAAATAGTTCACTTTGAGTCTTCTCAACAATATCCATACAACACCTTGTCAGTAAGATCTGGTAGCAGGTAAGCATCATTTGTTTACTGTTCAGAAAAAGATCTTCAGGTCCGTCACTGGTCAGGTCAAACAAACTGAAAATTGTTCAGTCAACATTCAGTTTATTGCTGTTTCTTCTGTCAAATTGTAGACTGTTACTGTTGACATTGAGTCAGTAAATCAGCAAATAATAATCAAAAACAATGAGAACTAAACTGGAGTGGTAGTATTTTAAAAATGTCTCAAAAAGCATCTCCTAAAATTGCTTCCTCGTTCAGAATAATGGAGCTGAATACATATAAAAAAATGGAAATGTTTTCTCTCTGCAGCAATTACCCAAATAAGGGCTCAAATAAAGTTCCCACAATTACTCTAACAGGCAAAGTTTCTGAGAGCAACATTGAAATGGGTCATGTTTTTCAAAGGCTTGTTTTCTCCATAATGTCTCCTGCAAAACAATACATGACATCCGAGTTACAGAGGACAGCATGCTGAGTGTGTCTGTCTTTTCAAACCACATCTTATTAAGATTTCCCTTATCATTTCTAAGCTTCAATATACACACTCTGCAGACTGGGGAAAGAGGTCTGTTAAACTCAGAATAGACACACATTTAGGGCAGCATCCTACTGAAACATAGAGGACTGTGGTTGAAACTTAATGAAAGCCACCATGTGCAGGGGTTCAACGTTAAGAGAAGGTTAAATGGAGAAGAGAATAAGAGGATAGGAATAAAGTTGGGTTAGATGTAAAAGCTGACAGAGGACAAAAATGGACCATGCAATGTAAGATTCAAACAAATGGCACAGCATTGATGAAGAAGTAAAAGTTAATTAATGCTGCCAACATCTTCTGAGGAAAGGAAAACACCAAAGTCCCTCTGTGCTTCGTCTGAATCGCTCTCCTCCATTTAGTTTTTTATGTTTCTTTCTTTTTCTTTCTCCTTTCTTCTCAGCTGCGCCTTAATTTCCAAAGTTGCTGCTGTGAAGTTTTATCTCTGACAGACAGAACGAGGGGAAAGTTTGACCCAGACCTTTCTCTCTCTCTCCTCCCAGCACTGAACAGGGCCTTGAAGATCTGAACTGTTTTTCTGAGACTCTCACCGACTTCCCGCATCTCTCTCCAGGTAGATACGGACTGAATGAAAAAGGCAAACTGATAACAGTTTGAAATAAATTCTGATTCATCTCATTCACTGAAACGATCACCAGGACATTTTAGCTTCAGTCACATCTCTCAAACTTTGTCAGACAATCTTCGCCTGTGAAATCTAGAACATTAAAATATATATTTAGCAATAAATTCTGCTGTGCAGATGTTATGAACTAAAGCGTTATGACACAGGAGCTGTAATATCCAATTCCAATTCAACTAACTTTTGATTAGTGGTATTAAATGTAATTGCATCCTGAGCCACATCAGTGTTGCCTCTCCTAATCATATAGTTATCATCAATTTCACATATCCTATAGTCTGCTATGGCTGGCAGAAATCTAACGAAGGATATGGGCATGTATCAGTGTCTTAGTATGCAAACTCACATACTGCTCAGATCTCTCATAATATAATAACCAAGGAAAATCTAATTTTCTTTAACAGATCTGTTTCCAGCTGTTTTAAAAGGAAGCATTACTGCAGAAACATTCTATAGGAATAATACAAGCGGATACCTCTAATGTCAATTAAAAATTGACACTTTTTTAAATCATAAAGATGCATAAGTATTTTTATACTTAGTAATATTTTTCTCGGTTTAAAATACAATTATGAACTTGAACTTTGCTACTTTACAGCAACTGTAATCAGATATATTTAGGCAACCTTTCAGTTACCAGTATCAAGGTATACCAAGGTTAACAAGTTACATTTTCAAAATCACCAACTTTTTCTGTCTTATCAATCTCACAGTCTTAAGTCATTTATTAAGTTCTCAGAGAAAAAGAGAGTATGCTGAACAGAGCAGAGGTTTTTTACGGTATGTTTTATGAAGAATACCTGGATGTTATTCCTCCCAGTCCACAGCATAATGCTACACACTGCCAGCTAGCAGTTAATCAAGTCCTTAAATGTTTTATCATGATATGTATTAAAAGACACAGTTTTGAGCTGTTTAACAACACAATTGTTAGACAGTTCACTGCATGGAAGATAGTCTGGTTAATGAACCAGATAATATCAGCTGGCTTTACTTTTGTCACCATATAAAGAGCAGAACAGAAAAAAGGGATAATATACTCTGTGATTAATACTGACATTAATACTAGCTTAAGTGCATTAGTAAAATATAAAAAAAAGAAAATCCAGATCCATGGCGTAGTCACTGGTATTTGACTATTCCTGTTTCCCTAAATGATTAGACATCAACACTTAACTGCACAGCCCCTGCTTGCATATGTATGAGTCTGTTATGCATTTAACCGAGGTCTGTCATACAGGTCTTATGAATGCAAAACATCTAGCTGCTGCTACAAAATGATTTCCCTAATGCAATGAGGGGGGGAAATGAAGACAGCAGCACAGACTCAACAACCTTTGGCCAAAAAAAGAAAACCTGTTCTCATAGCTATTAATATTAACTTAATAGGTCAGTACTTGTTTCTCTTCTAAACTGAACTCCTCTGAAGAACCATAGTAAATTAAAAATAGAAAAAGAGCTAAAATAATCCCTTATAATCAAAGGTCTAAAAGATCTAGAGTGAAATCTCTTTCAGGATTGTCCACCATCAGATTAACCCCATTAGTCAGGGCTAGTTACATGGTCATGGCTCATTACAACAACAATAAGGTTTATGTTCTGCTCTCAGCATCAGCAAACATGACTGATATTAATCATCATCTAGTCAATAGAGATCAGAGCAAAATGTGGCTCATGCCTCATTGCAACACTTTGCTGGAGTGGGGTGGAGGACTGGAAGTGCTAATCCGTCGATTTAGCATCTCTTTTCGATCCTTCCACCTTTGTTGTCCCGTCATTACTTTCTGCTCATCTCAGAACGCTCACCTCCTTTGTGCACTGATACTCTTCTTCTCATCTTTCCTCCTCATTGAGCTTGTTCTGCTGATATACAGGAAACCAAGTGGAAGAAATGACTGTGATATCCTAACTGCACTCACACGGAAAATAACAGCAAGTGAAAGATTGTAGGGAAATCAAAGTCCTGCTGAAAACTACACTGAACTACATAGCTTACTGTCGCAGTAAAAAAAAGATCTAGCCTTCTATTATCACTTGAAATAATGTAATAATTTAATCAGCAGAGCACTGGAACTATCCAATAGAGTTGCATAACCTTGCATCATCTTCTTCTGTGCTATTTTAAGTGCCATGAGAAAATGGACATCTCAGATGAATCTGTCTAATATTTACTAAAAATATTAAGGGCACTAAATTAAAACTGCCCAACTGAAATGATATATATTATTGGAAAGTTA
The DNA here is from genome assembly GCA_903066815.1 of Brachyrhaphis roseni. Taxonomy (NCBI): domain Eukaryota; kingdom Metazoa; phylum Chordata; class Actinopteri; order Cyprinodontiformes; family Poeciliidae; genus Brachyrhaphis; species Brachyrhaphis roseni. Next base: position 5,653 of record CAEFZY010061921.1, read on the forward strand.
ATTAATTTCACTATGTTCACTAAGTGAAACATGTAAAAAAAAAAAAAAAAACAATCACACACTGTTTGCTTAAAGGCTTATTCTATTAATAATTTTCTGCTTATAGCTGATGAAAACTCATCATTAAAGATTAGAATATTATAACAGACTAAGTAAAAAATACATTTTAAATACAGAAATCTAGCATTAATGAGAAAAGTATGTTTAATACCTACTTAAGAGTTACATAAAAATTTACTTTTAGTTTGGCAAATAAGCCTCATTGAAATGAATTTTCTAGTTTACCGACTATGACTGAATGCATCCCGTAGTTTTGGGTTTTATAAAAAACTATAAGACTCACGCTCTAGATTAAATATGCAGCTTAGTGAAAACTACATTGATACTTCCAGGCATAATTTGGTTTTGCTTGCTGTAAACAAGGGGCAGTACTGATGGATGGAGTAAGGAAATTATTTCTTTCATAACCGAAGCATCCATTATCACCCACTGACCCAGACAGACTTAATAAAATACACACACCAACATATTAGATATGGAAATTACAGCTGGAAGAGTGGTGTGATTTCTATTTTTGTTTTTATCACATTTAAATGATTCAGATGAAAATTAACATCAGTCTAACATACCCAAGGTATTTAATTAACAAATTAAGGGATTAAAGCTTAACTAAACTGGCTCTACATGAAAATATAATTGTTGTTCAGTCATTTTAACTGTAATTAATCACACTCACTCAGATTTAATTACTCTGTGACCTGGAATAAAAAAAAAACAACATATCCAATAGAATCTGTGTGACAACATTGTGTTGTTTAAAAGATCACAAGCATCATGTCTGCAATTACAAAAAAATACATTGACATTTGTCAGTATGAAAAAGGCCACAAAGCCGTTTCTAAGACTTTGGGACTCCAGTGAACTGCAATGAGGGATTATCCACAAGTAGAAAACACAGATACAATATTAAACTTTGCCAAAAGTGGCCAGGCTAAGAAAATTACCCTAAAAGCACATACAGAGCTCTTTTAGCAGGTAGTAAACAAAAACCAAAGCATAATCTGAATAAACAAGCCTAGCCTATTTTTGAATGGTTTGAAGAATTGAAAATAAACTGTGTTTTTTTTAGAGTAATATAATCAAATTACAGATTTATATCTTCTAGAGATGTTCTGGCAAAACTTCATCTCTTCTGCTATTTTTGCAAAAAACTTAATTCCTTTTCGGGGAAATTATGCTAAATATAGTAGATAAAATACTTTCAGTTATCCAAGGAAGAAAAATCCATTCAAACACTGCAGCCAGAGCCAAAAAGGCCCTTTGGAGAAGAGCCTATTTCTGACTGCTATAATAACACGCAGCTACCTTGCTGGAAGAAAATTGTTCCTCTATTTCACTGTGTAGTTGTGCATCCCTGTAGGTGTGTGTGTGAACACAAAATGGACCAATAGGCCTGAATCAGTTTCAGTAAGTATCCTGTTTCTTTCAGGAGCTGGTTGGCTGGGAGTGACATTGTCATTATCGACATCTTTTCCTGCTCCCCTGGATCCTGTAGCCATTAGCAACCAACTCCAGGAGTTGGCCTCTCCTCTGTTGCAGCCAATTGCTCTCCCATCACCGTGTGACTGTGCGCACGCATGCGAATGAGCAGGTGTTCCCTATTTGTTTGTATGTGTGTTTACCCTCACATCTGTGACCCAGTGATGATGACATGATTGAATGTGTCTGACTTGATTGTTTGATAAAATTCTATCCCACTGTTCCTAATTTCTTCCCAATTTGAGATGTGTGTTTGAACAAATATTTCAGGAATCATTACATCCTCAGAGGATCGAACCAAAAAAAATTCTAATTTAGAAATAATTCACAGCAGGCATACAGGACAGAAAATAATGCACATGAAATAGGCAGTCAGCATAAAATAATCAATATGTGTTGATTAGGTCTGCTCAGTACCTTTGTACTGCAAACAACATCTCTGTGTGGCAGAGAATCAATGCTGGGATCTCCGTGTGGGCTAGATGTAAATCTTAGAGAGCAGAAGAAAAAGAGCAGTACACACCGACAGACTGTGAAATGAGAAGGGAAAAAACACTGCTCCATGACTGATGGCAAAATAAAACTAATATTGCACAACCTGTTTCCCGGAATATGATTTAAACTGGATCTTTGTTATGAAAAGACATGAGAGAGGATCAGTTTAGATGGAGACAAGACATTGCATGTGCTTCCTCCAGAGTCAGGATTACAACAAGAACATCTAGAAAACATCTGTAAAACAGACATGATCCAAGAGAAGCTTTATAGGTTAATAAATCGACAGAGTTTTTATTCTTAGCCAATATATGCTTGGAAAAATTGTTCAAAGACAGCTCACAAAAATATGAAATAAGGTTCACATCTCCAGCAGCTTCCTTCAAACCTTTAGGCAATCACTGACACGTTACTCAGAAAACAGCAATCCCAGCACAGAAACACAAAAATCCTTTTATATTGAGGGCCACCTGGTAAATGTTTGTGAGTATGTATTCTTCTAAAAAAAAAATCTGTTCATGTATTTAAGTTATTTGAGAAAAAAAACTAATTTGTCATCAGTATGTTCGATGTAATTATTATCAGTTATGTAAAGCAACTGTGCAATATAATGGCATAATTAAACTGGAATAAAATTGTCTTCTGCAATCTTAGCACATAACTCTCTGGGGACTTTTTTTTAGCAAACTGAGAGATGTTTCTAAATAAAGCAAGATTCTCCACATTTTATTACAACAGCAATTTTTTTACTTTTTCAGTCTTGTTAAAGAATAACAAATATGCAAAGATAAAGCATGCAATTAAGAATAATTATGAGAAAAATACATATCAAGATAACCATGGGAACCAGTCATGTGACAGATCACAGAGTTTGCCCATGGGGATGTAAGCGTGCCTGTGAAAAGCTTGTGTGGGAGAAAGAGAACATATATTATAGCTACATCACTGGCTGGAGCATGAGAGTAATCAAGCTGGTAATATATGCAGGGTGGGCTGATGGAGGAAGGTCCTCTGGGAGCTGTAGCTCTTTGTGTCTCTTAAACCCCTCTGGACCAGAACAACCTCTCCTTCTAACCCCCTCATCATCATCTTCCCGCCCCCCATTACCAATTCTGTTCCTAGATTCTAGCCATCCTTCCAAAACACAGCATCTAAGCGGTTCAAACAAAACCTCCCTATTTGTCCATACACACCTGTGTGTTTGCTGAGTGACCCCTCCCTTTCATGATGGATGTGACAGATAGTGCCCTAGTGGCTGCTGGCAGGCTCACGAAAGCTGATGGGTTATTCATTACAGCGAGCTTCAATTGTCCTTTAAGGACCCTAAAATACCACAGAGTAAAGCTGTGCTCAACACATGCAACCTTTATTTTGATGGATGTGGCGGTCTCAGCCCACATGGATCCACAGGTATCAGCAGCTGGAGGTGCAACAAGGCAAAAGTATGCCTATACTTTTGAAGTATAGGCATACAGCTGGTGGTCTTAAACACAATAACAGATAACAGCGTTTTTGCCCCAGAAAACTTGCTAAGCCTAGTGGATCTAGGGCAACCATCCAACAACCTACATTAAAAAAGTGTTTAAAATTGACAGGAAATTTGAAAATATGACTACAGTAGGTAATTATGTGTTAGTAGAAGACATTATGAACGATACCTAAACACCAACTATGAAGACTGAAAAAAGGTAAACAAACCAAAATAAAATAAATATAAATAATATAAATGAAAATATCTCTAAATGAAATGAAATGGTGCAAGTGAGAGTGAGAAAAAATTTTACCAGTAGACTAAAAGTGTCTTACTTTACACAACTTGTTACTTAGGGCCTCTTTACTAACAGGATTGTTTATCTTTCCATGTTCTTATGTGGCTTATTTTCATCTCAAAATAAGTGACATTTACACTGACATTTAAATTTTTTCTCAAAACCATGTTAAGTACTGAACTGTGGCTTGTATTTACAGAAGATTAACCAAATTATTAAACATTAAGAAAAAAAATGAAGCATCTGTGAACATACCTAAGATCCAATTTAAGTGTTCAAAAGTGTCATAGAACATTTACAAATCTATGTGTATGATATTGGATCAAATTCAGAAAATAAACTTAGTTTTGGGCTATAGGCTTCTGGAGGGACTGCATTAACTTGTAACCATGTGTGAGGTCTGAGTTTTTGCAACATGTGTGCCTGCAGCTCTGATGTCCACAATGTGCTTTAAACAGCTGTTCTGCTTGAGACCAGGAAAAGTACATGCAGTCCTCATGCAGTGGCACACATGTAAACACAAACTGTACTACAAAATAAAGAAAGACACATTCAGCATATTCTCCGAAATGATCACCCTGTTGTATTCACATAACCAGAGGAATAATAAACATTCACCCAGTTTAAGGGTCTTGGCCTGTATGTTGCTTTCTGCAAATCCAGACTTCAGGCGATATGCTCTGGTAACTTCATCTGAGACTAGGAACAGTCTGAATTACATCAGTCTGCTCAGCAGATATTTCCTACCCAGCATTTCTCCCAGCTGTTTGTTTAGTGTGTTTATGAATTATCCTGCAATGGGGTAAAGACAAAGCAGTGCCAGTGCAAAGGTCCTGGCTAAAAATGAGTGATTACAGCGGACTTAGACCTGTGGACAGTGGATAGACAGAAGCCAAAGAACTAAGAAACTAAGACGTAACATGAGCAACTTTGCTTCTGTTAGTCACTCACAATGGATAATACAGGGTTTTACAATACTTACAATGAAATACATTCTTTGTAGAAATATCAATCAAATCAAATAAATTAAGCTTGAATTTCTCCTTTTC